>WOGP01006030.1:0-12682 GCA_015342065.1 Leptinotarsa undecemlineata | reverse complement strand
GCGTATTTCAGGGTGACTCCCTCAGTCCCCTTCTCTTCTGCATATCACTATTGCCATTATCCGTTGCGCTCAGAAATACTCGAGGGTATAACTGTGGTACCCCCGGAAACCGGAGGCACAAGGTCACCCATTTGTTTTATATGGATGATCTTAAACTTTATGCCTCTGGAGAGAAGGATCTTCATCAGTCCTTGAGGGTGGTGGAAGAGTACACGCATGCTATCGGTATGAAATTCGGAATAGACAAATGTGCAATGGTCAATCTCCAAAGAGTACGATGCGGGGTCTACGGAGAGGATCTGCAGCTCGTAGACGGAAGCATCTTGAATTATGTGCCTAATGTGTGTATTTATGTTTTTCTTTTCGTTTTCAATTAGTTTAACTGTTATAAATGCAATAAATTTTTTGATATATCACCCTCCTAAACAAGTTGCAATAAATTTTCGATGGTATTTTTCAAGCGAGATTATCTAGAAAAGAGCGTTTTGCAAACCCGTGTCCTATTTTCCATTGCAGCTATCATAAATCTGAACAATGTCTTACTACTTTCTAAATTTGGCATCTGGTGCCGCCACCGCTTTAAAAAATGTAGAACAGTTGCTGTAATTTTCGCATTAGCTAATTCTCATATTATTTCATTTGTCATAATGATGTCGTGACCGTTTCGAATATTGTTAATTGACCTCCGAACTACTTATTAGGCTATGAGAATAATAGTAATACATGTTGTAATATCGAAGTGTATGTCGGATTGAGTTGTTTCACATGCAATTTGTCCGAGAAGACACCTCAGGTGTTCGGTAGATATTACGTATTTCTTTCATCCAATGACAAATACGTGGCATGAGTGATACAAGAAACATTTGCAAATATGGATTGAATTATTACTTATTATGTACATGGTCGTAAGTTTGTTTTTTAGGCTCAGTTTAGATCGTCTATTGATCAGAGAGTACACAATTTTGATCCGACCCTCGATCTTTGCTTTCACGATTATGTGCAAGTTCCAGGTGAGCTTAAGATCTATTAGAAGACCGAGTCCTCTGCCAGTAGATCTTCCTTCCAGAGATTCTAACTTCTCTGCCCGGAGAAGATATCGTTCTTTCCATGGTTAGCGCTTGAGTCTTTTTTCGGGTTCACACTGATAATCCATTCGAGGTACCAGCGCTTGAGGTCGTCCAATGCACGCTGCATGTAGATGATTCCGAGCTCCCGACCCGTGGAAGACGAGAGGAGAGCCGTGTTGTCGGCATAAAGAGATATCTTCACACGCTGAGACCTCGGAAGGTCATTGGTGTAAAAAGAGTACAGCGTGGGAGAGAGCACGGCTCCTTGTGGCACTCCAGTAAGGATCTCTCTGTTTTCAGACAGATAACCTTTCACTCTAACCTAAACTATTCTATTTTTCAGGAAAAACCCAATCCACCGGATCAAGCCTCAAGGCAGATCGAAAGCGACTAGCTCATGCAGAAGTCCTTCGTGCCATACATGGTCGAAGGCCTTCGAGATGTCTAATAAAGCGACATGAACTTTGCGATTTTGATTCAGTTCTGCGATGGTGTTTTCGACCGGTCTCAGCGCATGTAGCTCAGTGGAGTTTTCTCTTCTGAAGCCAAATTGTTCGTCAGGCAGAACATTTCTCTCCTCAACTTCTTCGTTGAGTTTTTGAACAACGACTCTTTCAGCCAGCTTAGCCGCCGACGAGAGCAGACTGATCGGGCAATAGTTCTGTGGGAAAAGCAGGTTTTGACCCTGTTTTGGGATCATGACAACGATCGCATGTATCCACCTTCTGGGGAAGTATCAACGAACTGTTGATGATCTGTAATAGATTTTCAACGCAGTTTTCCGAAAGCCCCCTCAACAACTTATTGGTTATTGAATTGATCTCTGGAGCTTTCTTAGCCTTTGCGGCTCTGATATATCCCTTCAGCTTTCCACTGAAGCTGGGTGGATGTTATCATCGTCATTCTCCCTGAGGATACGGTGAACCCGATCTTCCAGCAGATCGCATCGCGGTCGCGGTTAGAGTTTCTGATAACCATATTAACTTCCCCAATATTCTATCTTTCAATTTGAAATTGCTTTACCCGCGAAGGAAGGCCTACTGAATGAATTTAGTAACGAACTGGATGTGGATGTTGGTCTACATCTGTGGTTGACATTATCAAAAGTGATAAGGTGTCAGAGTTTGAGTCTCCACTTTTAATTCACCGATGGTGAGCGCAACTTCATTCCTATTAGTTGAGTTGATCGCTCGTGTATGAGTACCGGTAGCCAGATTTCATTTACCTCAATTATCTTTTTCTTCCGTTTGAAATTATAATCTTTGAATACATTTGAACTTCTGTAGTCCCTATATAATCTTGCACAGCGGTCCTGAATTCCGTCAGGTACTCAACATGAGAAATTTCTTGGAGGCGACAATTTCTCTTGGGTTCAGAGGGCTAGGGTCTAACACTTCTTCGCGTAGAAACCCACCCACATAACTATAAGGGATCCAGTTTACCCCAGGTGAAGCTAAACATTTTTTGGGGTCTTTGGATAACCCTGATGGTCAGCCATCAATGGTTTTTTGTACCTATTCCAGACAGTATGTACGGATACTGGCCAGAGTATTGGGCCAGTCAGAGAGGAAATGAAGCCCTGAC
Organism: Leptinotarsa undecemlineata; assembly: GCA_015342065.1. Classification (NCBI taxonomy): domain Eukaryota; kingdom Metazoa; phylum Arthropoda; class Insecta; order Coleoptera; family Chrysomelidae; genus Leptinotarsa; species Leptinotarsa undecemlineata. The sequence goes on along the minus strand of WOGP01006030.1, from coordinate 10,031 downwards.
GTGGAAGGTAGTCCAACTGTTGCTTAGACATGGCATTTTTGCAGACTACATATCAAGGTTTGGTCTGGCGTTGAAGGAACCTTGTTCCTGCGAATAAGGAAATTTGTTACGTTACGGCAGAGCATGTTGTAGATTACTGCGAGGAAGGATAGAGAGTTAGTTCGAGGAAAGGGGAAGATAAAAGATGAAGAGAAGTATACTGGCCAAAAGGTCAGAATGGGGTGGCTATTGAAAGGGTTTTCTTAGTCGTACAATATGGATGATAGGATTGGGGAGTTGTTCCAACGAATTGGGTAGGTGGTGCTTACTGTTGGCCTGTTTGAGCAGAATTTGAATGTAGTGCATATTATTAGGGATGGAAAGAAACTGGATTGGCTGTTCAATTTATTCAATCAGTTTATGAATTTCATGAAGATGACAAATAATAATGAGATGAACGGAAACTCAAACCGTCTTTCCTGCAGATTTCAGTACCTCGAGTTACAAACGATTTGAGCAGTGGTGTCTTAGAACGTGTCATTGTCAAATCTTGTCACTTTTCCTTCGTTTGATGGGTTAAACTAGCATAATTTTCGAAAGAAGCCTGGAAAATCCCAATTTTGGTAAAAAAATATTGGCACTGTTCCTTTCTTTGTTTGAGATTTCTTCCTTACGCGAACTTCAGAGACGAGGTAATTTTAAATCACCGACTGGTTGAGAGATTTCAACAATGAAATAGACACGTTCAGTTATGAAAGAACTAGTTTCATACACGCCCACAATCGCCGTGGGTCTATTGGTATCTATAGTGAAGTACTCTTAGCGATGTGTTCGCGGTTTGGTCCCCATGACACACAAACAATGCGAAATGTGTATCGAAAAGTGCTATAGACAGCACCGTAAAAATATTTTATTAGTTTATTATTGGTATTAGCACCTACAGGAGTTGAATACTTGATATATTGTGTGATTGTGTAAGACTCGGTGGTGTGGAAAGCCACAGGGATTTCTTTGATTTGAAGAATTTTTCATTACTGACGTCGATATTGATATTTGAATTGAATTTTGGGTAAATGTTCAATTTCCGGGCTCGAGTTAGTTTTTGAAAAATTTGTAATTAGACCAACGTATTTTCATCTGCTCCTCACAAAAGTGAATTCAAAACTTGGCGCTCCGGAGCCCCGAATTTGAAATTCAAATCAAATTTCGAGTATTTCAGGAACTTACTTTCATTAACTAAAAGTTGTGAAATACATTGTCTCTTTTCACATTCGCATATTAAGGATCTTTATCTATTGAAAGCTAGGATTAACATCATATGGATTCAATAATAGTAGCGCCATCTGTTTGTTACCCTACGAACTGTTCAGGACACCTAATACCACATATTGTTCTTTCATAGGTCTACAAAAAGTATGCGATAACATATGCATATCTTTTAAGGATATCTTACTATACCCTACTCAATGTTAAAAAATAATGGTAATTGGAAAGCTTTTCACTAGGATATGATATTAATCCTCAACAAATGAATATGTTAGTTGCCTTAGGAATTTCATGCTCATTGTAATTACGCCTCGTACCATAAAATTCAAACTGATATCTTACCAGTTCTCGCAAATTAACTCATGAACGAAAAATGACAAACATGCGTGATGAAGTAAGGTTGCGTTCTTTTGTTTCACCTGGCGAAACATTTTGAAGGTTGGAGTCGCATTTTAGTTTTGTGTTTTTAGTTAGATATTTAAAAATTATGTCAAAAAAAAGCCAAGTAAGCGATATCCATCATAGTGTGTTTTACAATGCCGCGAGGGAGAAGATCAAAGAAGAAATCGCCCAGAGCATCGTGTTAGGTGTTGCCACGTTTACTATTTTTGCGGTAGGACTGCGTAATATGCCAATTTGGCAGTAGTCAGTCATAGTTCGTTAGAAATTACTCTCACTGCATAGCAACCAGAAGAGATCTTGCTTTCAAGTTTAAGATTTTTGATAATGATCACACCTAGGAATTTAGTGCAATCCTCATTTCCTATTATATCTTTGCTGAACACAAGTTCATTAATCGAGCATCTGAAGGATGATAAGAGGGTTTTTCATGTGTTGAAAGGTAATTTGTTCTCATCGCACCACTGTTTTATAATTTTCAAGTCTGTAGGTATTATATGTATGTATGTGATTCCCCGGTCTTCTTGCCTTCACATAGGATAGTGGTATCATCTGCAAAGAGAGGAATTCACCTGATATCTTGACTTTAGTGAGGTCGTTGACGTACAACAGGAAAATAATGAGGCCGAGCATAGGTCCTTGCGGAACTCCTGACAAGATTTTTCTCCTATTAGAAAGTTCCGCTGTTTTAACCAACTGATATCGTCCTGAAATATATAAATCGAACCATGTGAGAGTCACACCTTGGCATTGATACAATTGAAGTTTTCTCAGCAGTATCTTGTGATCAACACGGTCAAATGGCTTTATTGGATCACAAAACACTGCTGGTGTTGTCTCTCCAGCATTTTGCAAGGAAATATGTCATCGCTTCTACATTACTTACAATTTTCAGTATTTTTAGTAGGTATTAAGTCACGAGTTTTGTAAATCAATGAGAGTGTCATAAAAAAAAACAATATAAAAAATATTACCCTCTGGAGTTATATTTCGCGAATAAAAAATATTGTGTTTACTATTTCAATAAATGTTTTCATAACAATTTTTATCATTTATATATTCATGTCTGCCAATAATCCAGTCAGCTTTGTCCATTACATTTTCTGTCCGAGATATTTCCCAAGAAACCATTGTTTACCCTGCACAATGTCCGAATGACATGGTTATTGTGACTCACTTTTATGGTCGAAATTCCTTGAATCATTCAAAACTACGGCAGCGTCGAAGAGCCGGTGACATTTGACGATCCTACCAATGCGCTCTTAGGAAATCGTTCCGAAAGAAATGTTCAATAACAATGGTCTGACATAAGCACCGGGTATTATATCTGTAATGTGGTTACGATAAGCGATATGAACTGTATGAAGTATGCTAATGCATTCAAAGTCTTTTCTTTGTCAAGAAACCAGGTGCTCACAAGGCAGGAGGACAAAGACAAATCATTTTCCGTAAAGATGTTTGGTGTTAGATAAGATGAGTAATCATCCATGCATATTCTCCTTGTCATAAACGGATGATTTTCATAAGCGTGGATTCTAGAAGGAATAGTCGTTGATTCTGGGAAACTCACTTTGATTGATAGAAGGAAACATTTTGGTTAGGTTAGGTTCGAATCGGAATATGAATGTTAATTTCCCTTCAATACTCACTTAACCTTTTGTATAGAATACAATTATCAATTTGTAGTTACTGGTTGAAGCCATATAAAGCAATATGAATAATTTATGAAGTAAGGTTGAGTTTGGTCCAAAGTGAGTGGTTCTATTCAGGCAAGTTGATATCTCTGTCCTAGGTTGGCTGAAAACACCTGCACCAGAAACGGAAGGTGTTTTTGATCCATCTGTTAACCAACAACTATCTGCTCTTAATATTTCCTTCTCCCGGAGGATCCATTCCTCTCTACTCGGGAACAGTACTTCATAAGGCAGTTTGTAGTTGACAGTTGGAGACATAAAGTAAAAGGTCATTTCCAAAATGCTGTGACTTCCAATGTTAACCAACAGTCTGTTGCACTCTGCATCAAATTGATATTGGCAATGTGCACAAGTCTATATGCAGTCCATCTAACCTCTCTCTCCAAAAAAATGTGGAGAGGAGGTAGATCTAAAAGGATCTCCATAGCCGCTGACGGTGTGGTACTGATGGTACCACTGATGGCCAGACAAGCCTGTCTCTGTAAGCCAGAGAGCTTCGCCTGTAAAGCCTTCGGCCACCAGACAATTGCACCATAAGTGACCATTGGTCTGAAAATCATCACATAAATCCAATAGATTCGTTTGGGACCTAAATCCCAAGTTTTACCACAAATACTTCAACATGTCCATAGGGACAGTCTGGCTTTATGTAAAACGTTTTCTAAGTGAGCGTTCCAAGTGAGTTTTTTATCAAGGACAATGCTAAGATATTTCCTCGCCATTGAGGGAAAGTGGCATTAGATCGTCCATTTTCTCCACCTGGTGAAGGGGATTATCACAATTTTGCTGGGATTGACAGACATTTGCTCCCTCAGGCACCAACTGTGAACAACGTCCAACGTGCTTTGGAGGATATTACAAGCTACCCTTCTCGACGTGAACCTTGCCAAGATGACAAGGTTATCTGCATAAGATCTACTTTCCATCTGTCGAGGGCATCAATCAGACTATCTATATATCAGGAGCAACTACAGAAGGGGAGATAATACCCCACCTTGAGGGCAGCCCCTAGTAACCCCGAACCTGGTGGCCTCGCCTTGAAGAGTCGTAGTTGCAGTTCTTTTTACCAGCATTGCATAGCTCCAGCCAATTATGGTCGATTCTATATATTTTCTAGCCAGAGACGATACTGTAGATTTAGGTAGTGCATTGTCAAATGCTCCTTCAATATCGAGAAATACAGCAACTGCAAACTCCTTGTTGCCAAGGGATTGGGAGATTTTCTCTACAAGGTTGTTTGATGTTAAAGCTATCGATTTGCCGGTTTGATAAGCATACTGGTGGTTATTCAGGGGTGATGCATATATGCCACCCTCCTGCTATGTCCGTCCAGTATCCTCTCAAGTACTTTCAACAGAAAGGATGAAAGGCTGATTGGTCATACCGATTTAGGGTGTGGGTCTTTCCGACCCACTATAGGTATATATACCACCCTTGCTGCCAACCGACTGGTTGTAAGCTCCAGATGTCCAAAGTACCTATCAATACTGGTACAAGCCATCTGCTGCCACTCCAGTTACGTCTATTCGTGGGTTCTTAACAATGAGTAAATAAAGGCATCTATTGAAAAGTTTCTGTTCTGCACTTAGAAACCCTGTGTCTGGATGTGGTGTCACGATCCAGTCCATGTTGGGCTGAATCGCCCAATAAAAATAAATTATCAATGAACTCAGGATTTTCTGAAATTCTTGTATATAGAGCTGATTTTCTCAATAGTCTTCCATCATGCAATGACCTTGGCTCACCACAAAATATATCTAAAAAATTTTAGGTATTGTCCACAACTCCTTGGAATAATTAGTTATGATATCTCTTTCTATTTATGTATGAATCCTGGTTTTGCTCAGGTTGCCCGAATCGATAGATTGGTGGAATAAGCTCCCAGGACTGAGGCAGGCGAAAGAGTTCATGAAGAAACCATCGCCCAAATTTACGGAAGACCTGTTAAACCACAACCATAAGGTTGTAAGGGTAGTCGTGGGTCTGACAGAAGAAACCCAATGCAGGTTCTGTCAAGAAGAGGAAGAAACCGCACTTCATGTGCTCAGTGAATGCGAAGCGATAGCAAGGTTGAGACACGCAAGATGCGGGGAAGAGAAACCAGTGCAGGTTCTGTCAAGAAGATGAAGAAACAGCACTTCATGTGCTCAGTGAATGGGAAGCGATAGCAAGGTTGAGACACGCAAGATGCGGGGAAGAGAAACCAGTGCAGGTTCTGTCAAGAAGAGGAAGAAACCGCACTTCATGTGCTCAGTGAATTCGAAGCGATAGCAAGGTTGAGACAGGCAAGATGCGGGGAAGAGGAACCAGAGGCTGTCAGCTATATAAAGGGGTCAGTGTCAAGGCTATGGAGTCTCATCAAAGAGATCAGGCTAGACAATGAGCTCCAGCAACCAAAGAACATCACAATAGATCTGAAATGGTCGTAGTGAATCAAGCCATGGGCTAGCTCCCCGACAATCTAATCTAGCAGGTATATATCGCACACCGTGCATTTGTGGAAAGATATACATCGAAACCACCAGAAGATCCGTAGGAATAAAACTGAAGGAGCGTGAAATAAACCGCAGACTAGACCAAGCGGACAAGTGGGCTGCAGCGGAACACGCATTCAGTGAAGGTAACCACAGAATTCTCTTTGAAAACACGAAACTCATTGCCCCAACCAGGGATTCCATAGCCCACTGGTACGGGAGGCAATGAAGATTTACAAACATACGGATGATTTCAACAGAAAAGAAGGAGCTAGCCACTCGCGCCAGAGAAACATCAGGATGTAATTCTAAAAATCGACGGCCTTCAAATTCAAATTTCCTGTAAATATTGTAACCACTGTATAGTGAAACACTTGTAACAGTGAAAATTCTACGATGAATTTCTACTTGAATCATTAGAAAGAAATATCACAATACCATTTTGTGAGAGAACAACTGTACCTGTTCCTGTATCAGTCATTGATCCTGATCCTGCTCTCATAAATCGCCGTACCCGTATTCTTGAGTAGCATGTACCATGAGAAGCTAATAATAGCCAATTATTTTGCGAAGTCGACAAAAAGAAGGAAATTGCGGCCTGAAAATGAGAGCGCCTCGAGTAAAGCACCGAGAATACAGGTCATTGCATGTTTCCCATTATTAATTTGTAGAATACGGAGCTCTGCTGGAGTCTACTAGCCTTTGTGTACTGGACATACTGCTATTAAAATAGATCGGAGTAATTTATAGATTCATTCCTGATGTTGATTTTTTCATATAGCGTAATTAATAGGCTATATGGCGTTCAATTGAACTTGGAGTGTTTATTTTATGAGACAACAGCACGTTGTTTATCAACTACTGATTGATTAATAACCTGTCATTAAAACAAGTTGGGGACGAGTTAAAATCGATAGGCCTTTCCATCACAATTTTTTCTGGGCGCAAGCGGCAGCATCACCCATATTTTTCCGACTGTTTTTTGTTAACAAACGTGTTAAAATATCTCTGCGTATCATAGACCATTGAAGAGTCCAATTAGTCACTAACTTGTCGTAGTCATAAATTTTACGTCTGATATTATATAAAATGATTTGAAATCTCTGAAATAACTAAATAAAGAAGAAATGAAAAACATAATAGCTGAAAATAAGAATTATGTTAAGCAAAAACAAACCTGAAATGAAATGATAGTGAGTGGGTTTTCAGTATATAGATGTTTCTCACTTAGTGTCGGTCATCTTCACCAATACGTCTAAAAATGGCATATATATGATTACTGGTGAAAGTGGCGATCCCATTGGCAGTCCCTCATCTTGTGCCAATGAGATCGCCACTTTTACCAGTCGTAGACATACATATATACTCTGGCCATTGAAGAAGCCCACAACCTTGCTTCCGGGCTCTGTAATACGAAGGAAGGTATCGAGAAGGAACTAGACATCATAAGAAATGATCTTTAACGGAATGGCTACTCCAAATTTTTTGGCTAAAAGACAGCAGGAGCCTCGCAAGGAAGAGAAACCGTCACAACCAGTGCTTGCACTTCCCATCAGAGGATTATCAGAGAGGATAAGAAGAATTGATTCCAAGTACCACATCAGAACCTGCTTCAGATCCGATAACACTATCCGTAGCAGCCTCGTGATAACCAGGCCACCAAACGCGGACTGCGGTTCCAAGAATTGCATTTACCGGATACCATGTGAGTGCGGAAAATTCTATATCGGTGAAACTAAGAGGCCATTGAAAGTTCGCATTGCCGAACACAAGAAACACACAGCGAGGGAATACCAGCAAATCAGGAATAACAAAGCATGTTTGGATCCATCAACATGACATAGAGTGGTCTCAAACTGAGATCATACACAGGAAGGAACACTGGTTTAGGAGGAAATTCAAAGAAGCCGCATACCCAACAATGTATTCAGCCAAGCTAGCGTAAAGATTCTCAAGATATGAAAACTCATAATCAAGTGAAAAATGGCCAATTTCCGCCAAACGGTTTTCTCCTATACCGATGATGCGGAAATAGGAAAGCAGAGATAACTGAAAGTACTCGAGTGACTCATAAATAGTCATCTCTCGGAGGAATCACTCCAGTCATCACCCGAAGACGATTTGGGATACTAACAATCGAAACGTCGTGAAGTAACTTGGCTTGGAATTTTTTATTTTATTTTTTAATTTTTCAAATAATTGTAATTTTTTTATCGGTTCTTCAAGGGATTTCAAATCATTTTAAATAATATTAGACAATGGAAATCCGAACTAATGTAATTTATTACGAAACATTGTCAATCATCTTCAAACAAAAATTGGGGAATGAATCATATATGGGTATTTTGAGTAAAATGTTGGAGAGTTTTTTAAAATCCATTTAGATTTTTTAAATTTATTTCTTTTATCTATAGGTATATTCTATTTTCATTGATCATTTTTTCAATTGACATTGAAAGGATCTGAGTTAATATATTTTTTATTTGAAGTTGTAGTTTGTTATATAGTTTTGGATCTATATAAAAGAGGCTGTGTTGGTAGTGACTTTTCATCAAAAAAAGAGTTAAATGAAAAATTGCCGGAAAAATGTTAAGCCTAACTTTATCTTCGAAATCAAACATTCAAATATTGTAGTTACAGTTCCAGGACCTGAGATTTTTTCAGAAAATGTCCTGCTATATTAGAATTATTTTCCATATTTCAGATATCTAGGATAGTTCTTGAGATATTTGCAAAAACCAAACCTTTTTTTACTTAATTATTTATAACTTTTGCATTTTATGTCGACCTTTCTTTAGAAGTTTCATAAAGATTTCAGATGCTATTCTCAATCTAATGACAACTCAAATGACATTTGTGAAGTAAATTATTAGTTTCAAAAGTTCATTTCGCTTCTGTCAAGTGGTAACTTTTGATAAACTCTATATGGGCTGCTATTGGGAAACAAATGATTTGGTAAAAAGAGAATATTTCATAGTTCATAAGCAGTTATTGGTCCTTCATGCCAGGTACTCGACATATCGGGACCGCAAGAAATTATTTATCGTGTCGAAAGACTGATTTGAATAAACAGAAACACCTCCGATTATTTCCACCCCGTAATGGTAAAAGCGTGAATGGTAATCCAAGCCATTATGCATTTATGTATGTAACACCTCGACCAAACGGAAGACGCCTTCAAGATCGTCTGGCATCCGAGATGTTCATAACAGAAACACGTCCCAGATTAACTGTCTCACGATGCCAAACATAGAGACTGTCTCCGTTCGACCCGTCATTCATTCGAGCTCATTATTATGTATAACGTTTTATTTTGTTCGTGATATTTACTACACATGATAATATACTGGAATGTCTTGCATTGTATAATACAAAGCCACAACTCGTTTTAAATTTGAATAAGATGAGGCTCACCGGCAACCTACTCACATCCGCAAAGTATTGCGATGGACTTCCACTCACGCTGCCTGTCGTAGGGGTGTCTCGTTATAGGCAGGTGAGAAAGATCCTCGTACAGGATGATTACCACACTAGTGTGATGAGAGAAATTAGATCGTTATGAAATTGTGTCTGCTACTCTGACTTTTCCATTCCGGAAAACAATTTTTCTCCATTCTTTTCATAACACCCGTTGCAACAGTTTTCTTATTTGTACTACCTTTCTAACTTTCATTAAACTAGTTGTCCAATAAAACTTGGAAGTGGGGCATCTGACTTAGAATGAATCCAAAAACCAATATTGCTCTAACCCACCAGAAATGAATATTTTGAGGAGTTCTATCCAAGTTCTGGTGAAAGTATAGTCGAAGTAACCTTTTACTTATGATGCACTGTTTTGGAACCTTTGGTGTAGTAATGACTATTACTGGAGTTTTTTTCCCAACACCAAATCGTTATTTTTAACACCTCCACACGTGTTTCAATCACCAAATGATAATCTTCAAGAGGAAAATAAAACTAGAACTAACGCGAAGCTAACGTTATTTATGCTAAACAGGTAAACTCTACAGGCGTACCACCTGTTTGGTGGTATGCCCGACATTTGGTCGGGATGACCACCGACAGACCGGTTTCGGAGTACTAGCTCCTCGTTAGTGCCAGGTGGGTCATTCCAGATGGAATCAACCGTCTGAATATCAAGAAAAAACAAAACTTATTCCAACTAGTCACACGCTCTGTCTGCAGTTGTATTGCAAACGATATATCTATTTCGAAAACG
>WOGP01006029.1:0-12683 GCA_015342065.1 Leptinotarsa undecemlineata | reverse complement strand
TATTTTCATCATCCTGCTGCTTTCGTAGCCAATTTAGGTATTTCAGTTCATTAAATTTACTTTTCAATTCTCGAGACATGATAAAATTTGTTTTTGTATCATTTGTATTTAGTTTAATTTTTTTTAACGGATGTGTGATCTCGAAGCAGTATCTCACGTGATCCCAAAACGACTTGTAGACTATATTTATTTCGTCGGATGTCGATAAATTCAGTGGTTCTTTATTGAAATAATGTTTAAAGTAGGAAATAGTATTTTCGTTTGTTATACGTTTTTGAATGTAATTTTCATTTGAAGTCGGCCAAGTGAGTTCTTGGGCATAATGGTCAGAGAATCTCGGGTCTAGCTGTTCACAGTATCCGTTATCATTTCAAAGGGTTTGGAACCAAATCAGTCAGCTAGTTTGAATTATATTTTACAGTCTATGAGTCGAAGAGCTACAGTACGGTCAATGGATCTTTTGTTTCTTTTTGTTCATACGAAATTAGCGAACAAAGCAATGAAAACTGAACTACGACGTCTCAAACAAACTAATTTCCGATGAAAAATTGTTTTTATTAACGAAATTTGCTGAAAATGGACCTCAACTTTGGGCCATTCATTCTGATGTTGAGTTCTTTTTCATAATCCATAATCTAACGCCAATATATTATGTCACTTTCAATACTTCAGTATTCGGAATAGAGGACGAAATCAGATTTAATTTTGGGTTTAAAAGTGCGATATGAAATTCACTCTCTATGAAATTTGAAAAGTGAAAATATCTATTTGTTCAGTACCAAATGATTGAAACTGTTGGAACTTTGCAGTCAACGAAATTAAACTGTCACGCGGTAGCAATACGAATTGGAATTGGACTCAAAATATTATAGTCTGAGAGCGGATGGGAGATCGACCTTTACTCATCAGATAACTGGATGAGGCATATTTTTTTCTAATAAAATTCGTTGACAAACGTGCCTATGATAACTCATCTATTGGAAAGTTTACATAGCTATTTTTGATTGAATTCATTTTGATTAATTTTCTTTTATCGCCTTCACCCTTTTCATAACCTATTGAATTTAATCTCAACTGATAGTGTTCCAACATACAGAATATGCCTAGGTAGAAAAATGTTGTATAAATTTTTTTTTTTTGAAAAGAAAGTTTTTGGCTTTCTGATATTCCACTTCGATACAAAAAATGTGGGATTATTCCAAAGAAAGGAACGAAGTAATCTTTGGAAATATTCCCACATTTTTTTTGTATCAAGATAGAGTGAGTCGAAAGCCAAAAGATCCCTTTTCCAAAAATTAGTCACTCCTGAAAATATTACTCTTTCTAATAAATTTTTTTATTCATTAATATATTCAATTATTTATCTTTGAATATTTCCTACCAGTAGGTATATATAATTTGAAATAATACAGAAATTGTGACCGAAATTGTGATTATAATAAATTTGAGTTCAAAACCACTGTCCAGTGAAAACATATGCTACCTCTGTCACTCACATGTAGCGAGCAGCTGCTGTGTTGTGTCTTATTCTATCACACGGACCTCGGACGCTCTACTTTCTCTCTCGCACAATAATATATATAGCAATAATATATAATTGATTTTGTAACTGAAATATCTCACTTATGATATCAATTTTGACTGGTTAACAGATCGGTGTAGTTACCTATATTGACTTACCTGTTCGCATCTGCTTGCCAGGTAGCCATGTACATGTATTGAAAATCAGTTGACATGAAATTCATTCGGTTATGAAGTGAGTCTAAGTGAAGAAAATTGTCTGAAATTGATTGAATTGAATAAATTGATAGATGTAGCCGTTACTACCTAGTAGGAAATCATAATTTAAAAAAGATAATTGGAACTCTTTATGTTTTTAACACTTTTTTCCTTATAGGACGAAACTGCAGTAACGTTGGTTACAAATACAAATTAACAAGTTTCATATACTTCATATCAACAAAGCACCGGATGATGTGCGAAACATTGATGAAAACTGAAGAAAATTTTTGTTTTTCAGAATTACTGACTGATCATCGGGCATGAATTGCCATTGCCTTCGGTGTCCTAGCCCATAGGCATCAGGCACCTTTTCTCTATCTAACGCCACCAAAACCAAACGAACCCCTACCCGACAAACTCCCCCTCCCCCTCCTCCGTACCACCGGTATAATGAGAGACGAATCAGCGGGGTAGAAGACCCAATTCATTCATTTCCCAATAATTAGAAGATTATACTTACACCATAATATATCACGGAAAACATAAAACTAACAATTCTAGCTCCTTCAGAATAGACAAACATGAAAAAGAAAAAGAATTACAATTCTACATAACTTACTCTCCCGCTACATTTAATATTCCCAACCCATGTATCCCAATTGAACTTCATCTTTATTGCACATTCTTGGAGATATATACGCAGGTCCGTTTCCTGCCATGACTGGAGAGACCATTAATCCTCCCGATAGTTAACGTAGCACTTTCCTGTAAGTTGGCAGCTCACCAACTATCCTTCCCTTTCGTCCCTCACCACGTTGTCCGCCCAATTATTCACGAATCTCATCCATTCATCCTTCAGCCCATTTAAATCCCTCAACATTATTTCACCATTTATCCTTTCCGTCCTTTCCTTCCACTCTCGCCAAACAATCCTATCTACATTCATGCATCTATCAATCACGTGCAATGCTGTTTTAGGCTCCCCATAGTCACAGGGGCAGAGAACCTGCGGACCCAGAATGAACCTTGCTAGGTATCCCGAAAAGTTCCCATGTCCCGTGAGCAATTGAATAGCCTCTCAAAACAGATCCAATATCCTATCTACTCTTTTCACCCTGTCTTCCTTGTCCCATTCACTCTTCATTCTTGATATCTGGCCCATCATCTATCTGTAATGGCGCCATTCCAGTGATGACACTTAACACAGTCGTTGGCGTCATCCTGTATGCCCCACACGAGGCCAACAGGAAGGGCATCTGTTCTGCACTCAGCTGTCTCTTCACGCTATTCTTATGCACCCCAATCTTCCACACCTGTACTACATACAAAGCCGCAGCTTTGACTACCCTTTCATATATCACTCTTACACAGTCTCTTTTCAGTCCAGTGTTCTTTCCGGTCCACCTCCTCATTTTTCCTGCCAGCTCACCCAGCTTTTTCCTTTCTTTGAGGTGGTCTAGAAACAGTAGTCCTAAGTTTACCACAATTCCGAGGTACCTAACGCTCGTTCTCATTTCAAAATGTCTCCCATTCATACCTAGGACCGGGTTTCTTTCATCCTTTCTAGTTGGTATGTACCTGCACTACGTCTTCCTTTCGTTGTAACTCAGTCACATCTCTTCCTCCCATGCTTTACATTCATCATATGAAATTCCATCTGTCCTCCATGCTTTCAGTTACCCTCGATGATGACAAGCTTGTCATGCTTGTCAATGCCTTGTCTAAACCACAGGCGACTGTTCTCTCTCCTGTGAAGCTCATGCAGGTCCTACCCATATTTTTCGGCATTCCCATTCGCCTCAGACACCCCTCAATTGTCGGTGCCCACATGGTATTGACGGCGTTTGACAGGTCTAACGCTACAACCAGAGTATGTCTCCTTCGTCTTCTCTTTTCTTTTATCCTATTTACCATCCTCACTACTGCTATTACAGTCTCCATCCCCCCTGTAATACCAAATTGGTTTGGTGAGAATTTCAACTTTCTTTTGCACCAGATTTGGATGCTACCGTTAAGAAGCCTATCTACCATACTTCCCATCCCAGTCAGCAAACTGATTGGGCTGGGATTTCCATCCTTCTTTGGTATCCATACAACTTTTCTAGGCTTCCATCCCCCGGGGAAAAGCCCTGTTCCCAGACAGACGCATTACCTTACGAATAATTATGTTAAGGACCCCATCCACCTCAGTACTTCATTATTTTTTTAAAAAATTTCTATTTGAGGAAGCAATGAAAATCGACCAAAGTCGCGATGAATAAAACCAAATTAGGCTATATTTCGGTATTTTCCAGGACACCCGGAAGTGATGATCTGAAAATTGAGAATGATAAAAACTCATTTTAGTTTATTTACCTCGAAATGACGTAGGTCTTCAAAACTTTTATCTCTCGAAATACCTGGGAGAGCGACCTAGCAGTTTCGCACGTTTCGCACTTTTCATCGCATTTGAAGCCGCAAGAGACAGTGGATATATTCAGCTACCATATATCCAGCGTAAGTACCCGGTAGAGCTGAATAATTGGGGTGATAACAGCATAGAAAATGCCCTGACCATGTACGTTGTTATTTTAAATCACCAGTATCGCGATATTATCAGCTGTAGCTCGGTGTTAGCGAACGCACTCCAGCCCATTATCGCTAATGTACGTAATTAATTCGGACACTTCACCGGTAAATCTAAAATATGGTCCATTGTTCTCTCATTGACTTGGACAGGGTTCGGTCTCGAAATCCATTCCTCTTTTTGATTTTGTTTCAATACAGAAAAAATGACAGGGTTATCTTGAGGAGCTAAACTGATAAAACGAAATTGTAATATATCTAATAATAATAATGATTTTATAAATGTCTTGTGATCACACACATTAATGAAGAAAACATCATTCAAACAAACGTATTTGAAGCATTTCTGGTGAATAAAGAACTTTCCACCTACACGGTGAATGTGAGTGCGTCACAATTAGATTTCATTGAAAGCATGAGATGAAGGAAGAAACTATAAATGGAAGGTAAATCTGAAACGTTCCAAAACTCATCAATAAATAATTCACATAGAATTTTCAGATATCATTGCATTGGGATTTTCTGAAATATTTTCGTATATGCAGAAGGATGACGTATCAAAATACGATTTTCTCATACAATGACACATATCTTGATTTTCATCTTCAGATTTCGTCAGAGAAGCACTTTTGAAAAATACGAAATTTGATGGGTATATACCGAGCAAAAAGAATGTATTCATCCGTATCCATTTTCAATAAAATATCAGTTGAAACGTTTGTAAAATATGTTTTGGAAATGTTTTTTATTATCATTACCAAAAAATTATTCAACAATCTTTAAATAATTTGAGTAACTCTATTATGAGATTTTTACATCTCACAATGAAGTGTGACGTGATTAATAAAGTTATCGTATTAACAACTTATTTTTCTCAAAAACATATTTCGAATTAAAGAATTTTTTCCTGTTCGATGAGTAATTGGACTGAGATAGTAATTCAATTTATAAAAATATCCATACTCAACTAATTCAAAGATGAAATTGATAGTAGTAAATATACTTTGCTTAAGTGGATTTTATCAAGGTTACTATTATTAGCTACTTGCTTTGCACAGGAAGTAGTAATGGGATTTTATAACATTTGATACGAAAGAATATACTTCAAATTCTAAGAGATCGACAGATTTTGCGTCATGAATCAATGGGTAGTTTTATCCATACAAACAAGCTCTGAATGAAAGAATGTGAATTTTCACTGCCGGAGATAAGTGTGTGGAAGCTATTTTCCTTTTATTCTTGACCGTGGTCAGCAGGTTTCTATGCATGACGTTTCGTCTATTACTGCGGTGTACATGATCAAACGCAATGTGGTTATGGTCGCAGGTAGCTAGATTTTATTGATATTCATTGCCTCTTATTTTCTACTGAAATACCCTTGTGTTTTTCAATTTCTTTTGCCTCTCTGCATACTTTTCGGTAGTAATTTTAAATTTTATCGAGTATTTCAATATCTTCGAATGAGATAATGTAAATGCCTTCTTTGTTGATAGCATCTTCGAGTACAGCTGATTTGTCGGTATGTCCGAGTCGACAATTTGTATTGTTTTCAGAGAGACGGATATTTACACTTCTTCTCAAGGTTCCAATGTAGACCGATCCGGAGTTTGTTTGCAGACAATGGTACACCGAATCAATATTTGAGACATCCTGTGATGTGGGAATAGAATCAAAAATACCTACTGGGTCTGGTTTTTTTTGGCAATAGGATGCTACTGCTCAAAGTGAAGTAATGTGAAATAAAGTTAAGTAAGTTTATTGACTGCGTTACATACTCAAATATGTTTGTAACACTTGTGATGCACTATTTGGAACCTCTGGTGTAGAAAGGAATATCACTGGAGTTTTTTCACAACACCACACCGTTATTTTACCACGTCGACACTTGTTTCGATCACCATGTGATCATCTTCAAGGGGAAGATTAAACTAACTATACCTACGAAGATATCCTTATTTATATCATAAATACTTGTTCTATGTAGCTGCGTCTTGAGTGTCTTGAATTGATTTGACAATTTGTTCTATCTATATACTTGTCTTGAATAAATGTTTCAATGTGTTCCCTATGTAATAGTTACAACCGTCATTGGATGAAGAGAAGTATTTCTGTCTGGTTTGTATAGGTGCATATTCTGAAAGTGAGGCTGGCGAAAAATGGGTCAAATGCCAAAGAAAATGTGAACTGTGGCCTAACCTAGAGTGTGCAAGTGGCAGTTGCCATTATATTTCTCATAACCGTGATGAGTCTGACTAGATCTCAGTATCTTACTATTTTTTAGAACCTATAATCAACCTTACATTTTTTACATTACATGTTTTTACATTACATGTTTTGTGATATTATATGTTGATACTTACACAAATGTTTAATTTTTCTTGAATGAGACTTTTTCAAATTTTTGTTTCAGTGTTGTTTATATACCATTCATTAATAT
This sequence comes from Leptinotarsa undecemlineata, assembly GCA_015342065.1. Lineage (NCBI taxonomy): Eukaryota > Metazoa > Arthropoda > Insecta > Coleoptera > Chrysomelidae > Leptinotarsa > Leptinotarsa undecemlineata. The sequence continues at coordinate 5,959 of WOGP01006029.1, read as the reverse complement.
GTATGTTGTATTTTGGTATAGTTACTGTACTCTATGATTAGAAATGTTTCGTTGATTTTTTTTCACTGATATTATGCAAACTGGTATAATAACTTCAGATGCTACAGTGCCTTATTGATTACAAGCGATTAGTGTTCCCATCTATTATTCGTTTCGTTACGTAAATATGTATATTTTTCTCTAGAACAATATTATGTTCCGTTATGTTAGATATTACTCGCAATAAAATTGATTTCGAGTGACAAAATTTCGAGTACCCAGAGTTTACCCTACTTGAAGAAAGTTACCCTATATATTTCTTCACTTCAAAAAACAATCAATCCTAATGAAAACAAAACCGGTTATAGCCTTTTTTAATAATATTCAGGTGATAATGAATGTACGCCTTGCGTTGCAGCTTCTTATCTCAGTAGCATATCGTATAACAGGAAAAAACCCACTTTGATTTCTCTTATCCCTCAGGAGACAAATATTTTCTTTCTGCTCAAATTCGCAATAAGCGTTACCATCATTATCATCATCAGTCTGTTATAACTTCAATATGGATTAATTCAGCCCTAATATAAAACGAGTATGTGCCCAAGATGCAATTTCATTGCACGAGGTCACGTCACCGACGAAAGGACAGTTTAGAGTCAAGTTTCGTTTTTCTTTTTGCCTCTTCGTCTATACATCACGTAATTCATGGGTTAGTAATAGAGAAAAGTATGGAATGCCTGACGATGATAATATGCTCATTACGTACGTTCGTGCCTTTCTCACTGCAGATATTGAAGTTAATTGGATTTCACGAACTGGTAGCATAACCACGTTGGTTATACTTTTGAATGATATGAGTTATCCTCAATTCATTCCGTCACTTATGCTCATTGCCTTTCTCAATTTATTTCGAACAACGAATCTCAATACGCAATATTTCATTCAGGTCTGTGATTGAATTTCAAATAATTGACAATTACTAATTTGAACAAAGGCGATGACGTCTTTCCTTACGAAAGCGCCATCTATGGGATCAACAGAGGACTCAGTCCTCGAATCTCAATGATAAACGAGACCAGCCGAAGCGGTCACTTGCGAAGCCAAGCTTTGACATCGACTGCTGACGTGATTCATTCGCATGAGGTTGAAAACCAGGTCTCAAACACAATGCACTCAGACGGCACTGTTTTGACCCGTCATTGGTCAGTGGTGTTAGGTTGAACCTCAAATGCGTTGCGGGACTTAATTGTTCTTGATGGGCGAGCCTGAGTTGACAGTAGTTCTGAGCTGAGTTCTGAGCTGAAACATATATTCATTCTTGTTCTTTAAGGACAACTTAACTCCCTAGGCTGAAACAATAATGTATTGCTAGAATTGACTGTACTGGAAGGACGAGTCTGAGTGAATGAATGATCAATTTTTTTTTCTAGAACAACCCAACTGTCTTCGAAGACAAATCTGAGTAAACAAGAACTCAACTGTCCTTGAAGATCAGTCTTTAAGGGACAGTTGAATTGTCCATAGGTCTCATATGTTCTAGGCTGAAACATTGATGCATTGCTGTACTCAACTGAGAACAATTAAACTATCCTAGTCTGAAGTACTATTTATACTATTAATCACAGCCTAGCACCACTGATGAGACCTATGGCGGATCGAAACAGCGCTGTCTGCTTTTGAATCATAAATACATTGTGTTTGGTATTTGGCTTTCGATTATTTTACTATTTCATCATATCTTTCATAATCGAAAAAATACCAAAATCAGATTGAGTTTCCCATATTTTTCTCAATTTTAAGTTGAAACCAATCAAGTGGAGACTGTTCAAATTCAGTTTCTCACGGTGGTCTAAAAATTCCAATGCTCGTAAAGTATTCGAAAAAACATCGGGTATACACAAATCACAAAGTTTTTAGGAGTTTACCTCGATAGTAACATGAACTGAAATACTCATATTCATTTCTCCCACAAGACAATTGCTAAATATCATTTTTTTCCTTGTGCATTGTTATATCTTGTTTTATGTTAAGCAGTAAACGCATCTAGAATAATTATGATTATGATAATAATTCGTGGGTTCGTGTTTTTATACCATATCAGAATATTGCCCTTGTATAAGAATGCTTTACATCGTTCATGAAGTATATTTGTATGTTGAATGTATTGTTTTTGTCTATACGTGTCACATTTTGTTACTCCAGATATTTAAGGATATAGAGGTTTTTGTTATCACTGATTGCATAGCGAATGGTCTATAGTTGGTTGAAAATATTGTTTTGCCCTTTTTGGGACTAGGCTGAATGCCAGCAATTTTCCAATAAGGAAGAAAAAACCTCTCCTTGTGAAACAGGTTGAAATCTACAAAATACGGTGCAGGTTTATCGGCAAACCTTTAAAGTATGATAACGGGCACGTCATCAGAACTAGACGCGTTGTTGATATTGAGCTGTTTCAAAATTCACCTGACAAGACGTTGTCGAAAAGTAATTTTCGGCATTGTAGTTTCTAGTGTGGGATTAGTTGGTCATACTTTTTCTAGAAAATCGACTCTGGAGTGGGATGAAAATGGTTCAACTGGTAGATTTGCTATTTCTAAGGCTGTTGTTGCAATCAAACCATCCACCTGTGTTAGTGATGGAATTGTGGATTTTGTAAAGTTTTGATTAACAGCTTCAGCTACCGACCAGAAGCATCTAGATTTGTTGGGATCGGCGAGAAGTTTATCCCTTATTCTCAGATTGAAAAGTTCTTTGCTTTAATTTGTTCAAAGTTTGCAGTTGTTGCGAGTATTAACAAACCTAGTTCGGTTCCTGACACTGGGATTTTTGGAGGCGACAGGTTGCTCGAAATCTTTGTTGAACGAAGGTTTGCCGTAAAGCGTTCGTTTAATTTAAAAAGGAATATATGCATCCATGGATGATGGAACAACTTCCGTGACTTCAAAAACACAATTTGATGTATCATTAGAGCTGAAACAAACATCTAGCCATGGGAAATTTCGAAATTAGTCTTGAAGATCCCCCACTAAGCAAATCTGTAATGCCAAACTTTCTACGGCTTAGGTCGTTCTCCAACATTGATTGGCGACTCATTCCACACCGTAATTAGTTTTTGGTCAGAAGATCCCAATAAAGACCTTATGGTTACTGTTAATTTCTACATTGGTTGTTAGGTATAGATGTAGGAGGCATGTTCTTTATCCGCTCAGATATCCTGGTTGTCTCATTTACGATCTAAGAAACTCCCTCGCTTATTGCAAAAGTCTTAGCATCGCGACCGTGTTTGTAAATGATATTTGAAAATTTGAGCCATTTGCTCATGTCTAATTGGCCTCGAATGTGTTGATGAATAGATCTTTGCCGACTTGGTGAACAAAGTAGAGTTCATTAAACAACAAGACATGGTCATGTAATTGACACTTCGATTGTCGAATGGTAACAGCTCATTTCTTGTTCAGTTTTTACTTCAAATAATCGTTATGGAATCGAGTAAGATAGCATTGAAGCCAACTATTTGATATTTGATTGAGTTTCGATCTGAAATTACACTCCATGACCTATAAGAATTGCGGATAAAAAACACTAGTCTTCAAAACCTAACAGCAAATAGTTGTTGAACAGATGAACCAAAGATATATACCAACATACCTATCAAATCATCTGGAGAGACGGTCACGGAAGAATCACAACATTAGAATGAGAATATTTTTGAACTGTCAAGCGGCGTTGCTAGAAGAGAGCTCTCACCTCTGCAACGGTGGTGGTGAACTGCTCAAAATTTCATCATTAGTGGTGAGATTCAACAAATTTCTTCTCACATTGTTCTGAAAAGTTATGAAACTGCGTACTTATTCACAAGAGAGGGCGCTACGAGCAGTTTATTTGTCAAAAGACTGACATTGAAATCGCTTTGGGATTCCACACTTCTGGCAAAATATCAAACGACATATTTTATGCCTGCCTCACCATGGACCGAATCCACTTTTCAGTGATTGGTGGCTTCTGACCAGAAAGATCATTCAATTGATGTGCTAATGAACTTCATTGAGGTGGTGAAGTCATTTGGTCGACTTTGAAGAGGTGTGACTCGTAATGAATCCTGAAGGGTCACAATATAGGGTCGTATAGACTAATTCCACCAACTACCCCAGCTGCACCGTCTTTGGATAACTTCATAATTGAAATATGAAATTTAAATATTTTCAATCAAAACGTTCACAAGTCTACCACTGATATTCTCAATCTTAAAAGAGATATCTGTAATTCCCCAAATTCGAAAACTTTTGTCCAATTCAACCTACATTGTAGGTCTTACCGTTTCTGACATAGCAATGTCAGAAACGGTGATATGATTTTACATGAAGGATATCAGGTTCATAGGAAAATATTATGTAAGCTTATTAGGGAAAGAAAAAATGAATACTACAGGAATTGTACTGAATATGGTGGTGATCATTAAAAAAAATGTGTCAAACTGTTCCTACACCTATGTACTTGATAAAAACAAAAAATAATGAATACTACTCAATTTGCTATCCTATTTGTCCTTGACCCGTTTGAGATAGCAAATAGGATAGCAATTATTTCATTTGTATAGGTGGAGAATTGCCGCGAAATATAAATATAAATCCAGACTATTCCGAAAGGAAGAGTATATGCAACCACTCCATTTTTCTGCAACCTACATCACAACTCAAAAATAGAAACCCAGCAAATGTATTCATGTTTGGATGAATCGAAACCCTCTATTGATGTTTTCATAGACCTTAGGAAAGCTTTCGACACAGTCGACCACTCTATCTTACTGAATCTTCTGGACGATATGGAAATTGGAAGTATGGCGAATAGTCTTTTCAAAAGTTATTTTTACAACAGAGAGCAAAGGGTTGAAATGGGCAATCATATAAATGAAGAGGAAATTATTACACATGGTGTGTCCCAGCATAAGGTGTTAGGACCAATCCTGATCAATATTTACTTGAACAACTTTTTCTACAAGACATCAGCTGGAACTTTCTGAGTTTCGCTAATGATACTGTGTTGTTTTGCGAAGACGAAAACTGGTTTAATTTGAAACAGAAATTATAACATGACCTTCATCAAATCAAATTGTGGTTCGACCACAGGCTCTTATATATTAACTTTGAGAAAATCTATTACGTTCCATTCAGTAGCTATGACAAGTCTCTACCAGAATATGACATCAAAATCTCCAATACGGAAGTCATCAAACCCACAAAGAAAATAAAATATCTTGGAATAATTTTAGCCAGCAATCTCAGATGGACCCCGTACATAGTTAAAAAATTACGTTGGTTACTTTACAAATTCAAACGGACAGAAAACATACTCAATCAAAAACAAAAAATTATGTTATATAAGAGTTCATCATCTGAGAAACGGTATAATTGGTTGAGGTGGAATGTCGAAAACTCATCTACATTCTCTTGAGGTTATATAGAATAGATTTATCAGATGGATCCTACGGACTACCCTAGCGATCTACTTTTTTTATAAATATCACTGCTGTACAGATGAAAACAAAAAAGAACTACTCATCACCATAAATATGCTACACATTGGAGTGATAGTCTAGCTCAAACTTATAATCTTATCTATATCTAGTACTCATTCCAATAAATTGATTAGTTTTATTTATTTTTATTCTGTTCAAATGTAGCTATTTTAAATGTATATCTTAGTATTTAATTTAATGCATGAATCTTATTCAATTTCAGATTCAGTATGCTCATTTTTTACACACAGGCAGATCATTTTGCCTCTTATTTTATTTGTTCACTGTTCATTTCTATATTTACATGTATATTTTCTGTGAACAATCTTAAGAAAGTGAATAAATACATATTATTACAAGTTTGAAAAACAAGTTAGAAAAATCTGGAGTTTATAAGCTTAAGTGTCCGGAGTGTAATAGTGTTTATGTGGGACAATGCGGACGAAATTTCCAAAAACGGTATGC
>WOGP01006028.1:0-12684 GCA_015342065.1 Leptinotarsa undecemlineata | reverse complement strand
AAACAGGGTGATACCTACCTGCTCTTTATGAAACGACATAATTTTGCAATGCGGACTAGGGAAGTGACAGAATTTATTGACGGATCACCCTGTAGCGCTTTTGAATACTTAATGAGATTTTATTACTCTACACTCTTTTGAAATAGACTATAGCTTGTAGTTCAACTGACCTACTTTATATACCCAAGTGTATCAAAAATGGTGAATAAAAATTATTATTATTCTTTCTTTGTATGAAGATGAAGAAGTAGAAAGTCAAAACCTTTTTTTTCCTACGTTCTTATAATCATAATTACTGACTTCAATCTATGATAGTATTAAAATACTAGGTATAAAAATTAGTTCAAAAACTAATTTATAGGAAAAGGAAGAAACACAATTTTTATTCAATCGTATGAACTTTTCATAGTACAAGTAATATTTGAATATCTTCCAATCGACATGTAACTCAAGTACGTTATGAATATTTAATTCTTCTTTGTGCTTTCACTTTTATCACTGAATTGATTCATCTGATACCACCGATGAAATGGTTAGAAACTTTTGTTTTTGGTTTTTTTGAAGTCAGATATCTCCTTTTTTAATACTTTGTAATTTGAGAAAAATCTTATCTGGCAAAGAAGTCCACAAACTGATTGTCAGAGAAATAATGAAATAACCCTTTCATTGGCATTTCCATCTTTTTGTGCACCTAATTCTGTATATCATCTTATCATATCAGAATATATGTGGTAAATAAAATGACAATGAAAAAGCTGAATTCTGAGCAAAGTTACGGATGTGAAAAAGATTCGGAACTGAAAAGATGAAAATGACAAATATTTAGTTGAAATAAAAATAACGTGAAAAAGCAGTCATCAACAAGACGGTTCAATAAGCTACCTCTCTTCCGAGAAAAGCGAATACCTGTTATCACTGCAAATAATTTAACAAATTACCTTAGAGGGTTATAAAGATACCTTAATCCATTTACTAAACAAGATTGGGTCAACGTCTATAAACTTAAGAATAATTTATTATATCCTTCTTTGTGGCTGTTTGCAATCATACAGCAAAGAAACATTGCCTAAGCCGGCATAAGTCTCGAGTCCTCGGAATTTTTGTAATTAACAAGGAATGGGTGTTGGTATAACAAAATTCATGAGCATTACCTTATTATGGTAAAAATAAATAGGATTTGTAAGAGGTTGGGTTATGATTTTCGAAATTGAATTAGCAAAACACGAATCGTTTTCTTGGACGACTGAGGATTTGTGTAGTGTAATCTCGTTAAATCTATAATTACAAGTAAATTTTTATGAGGATAAACGACAAATTGACTGGGGAGCATTACAGCCATATTATATAGGAATATTTGAGGGATTTTCGTAAAAATCTCTGAAGATAGTTTTGTCGTATCGGAATTATTCGAGGTATTAATAATGATAATAATAATGTTTATTCACCATATTGATTATATATAATTAGAATTGGTAATTTTCACAATAAGGTATGTGATACTTTTTTAATTATCCAATTGATAGTTCAATGAAATAGAGCTCTATCAGAATTTTTGACCCAGTTTTTGATTCCTTTTTTAAACTTCTTTCTGTTTTGCTTATGAGTTCTATTTACTCTACTTTTGGGCCAAGGTAAGTAAACTACAGTCCCTTTGTAACTCGGGTTACAATATAGTTTCTTCAAAACATTACTGTCACTTAATGATTGATCGCTTGAAAATATCATTTCCTCGCCGGTCGGTCGGTAGCCAGGCGGTTCGACGTGGGTGCTTTGTTCACTCACTCAAATTGACAGCCGTGTTGGTTGGTGGTTCAAGCCCTAATCTGAACGATCGATTTTCACTTGCTAGGTAGGTAGGTCTGAAGTGAGTGGGTCTATTCTACCCTCCACCGCAACCCATAAGGGTTTATTGTGGCTCACACCTATTCACACTCGGCCAAATAAACCCAGCTTCCTAACGAAGCCGATTAGTTTGTATGGTTGTGGAGTACGGATCTGCCGAACTCAAAGAATCTGATTCGTTTTCCAGCGGGACAGGCACAAAGCACATGCTCTGCAGTTTCATCATTTTCCACGTCGGTTTGACGTGAGGGCTTTGTTCCCTCACTCAAATCGACCACCGTGTTGGTCGGTTGTTCAAGCCCCAGGCTGAACGATCGATTTTCAGTTGCTACCGTCCAACCCTTTTTACGAATCACACGTTGAAAGGTTACACCTCGTTAGACCTCAGCTCGCACAAGTTTCGACTTCTAAGGGTGGTCGTTCGTAGGGGTGCGACAGCTGGTTAATGGAAAAAGAGGTTTTAAACAGATTTTTTTGAAACAGATTTCAGATCTGCAGAGTATTCAGGCATCTCAAGTGAGAATCATTAATATCTCAATCCATGGTGACATAGGACAATAATTGTGATTGAACTAGACTGTAGGCAGATGAGAAATTCAGAGCCATTGTTATAACAGTTTTCGTAAGTTTTAAATTTAATGTGTGGTCGATCATAAAACCATGACTTGGTTCATGACTAATGGACCAATTTTAGGCAGCTTATCGGCAAGATGTGAATGGTATTATTCATAATTAGTCACCTGCTAAACTGAAAATGGTCCCTTCGGAATGTCTTATTCAATAAACTGGTCAATAATCATGAAAAATATTGAAAAGAAAAAAAAGAAGAACGCCATTGACTTTTTTTATTAGATTGAGCAACTAAAAATACAACTTTTCCGTTACTTGTGTTTTCTTCAAGTCAAACTTCGTTTAGAAAGAAAGAAAATCAATTTTATAATCTACCCGTGAGCAACATAAAATAAAAACAAAAGTAAATAATCAAGAGTCTCGACCTAAAAGTAAATACTTCCGATAAAATACACGACTGCATTCGATAGGAGGATTTTTTTTTGGAACTGCCAACACGGTTTTTGGCCTGACTTCCAGCTGCAGTGTAATCTTCCTGGTACTATTTAAAGGATTGTCTTTACATAATTTTGCATGTAGCGTTCTAAATGTTTCAGCACATGAAATTATTCTTTTCACCTAGATATCTGTCCTGTAAATTATCTGAGCCTCTTTCGCATTTCCATTTGCTAATCCATGAATGCCATGCCATGCCATGCCATGTCAGCTATTTCAGCGTTTATGAAATTATTCATGATAGTCGAATGTTAATTGACAACTCTGACTTTCACTGATATGACAACGTTATCACCGTCAGCTAGATATAAAGAAAATACAAGCGACAAGAAAGTTTTATTTTCAGTAGAATAATCTAGAAAAGTAAAAAACTACAAGATATTGGCGAATTTTTTCCCAATATTGTTGGAAGTGGTGCTCACTGAGACTTTACTGGAACTACTAATTTCAATCTAGTTAGGGCTATATAGGTGACTTACTACTTCAAATAACTGCAGCAAATTCCAATCTAATCGGTGTAAGGATATTTATGATACTTTTTGAACACCTTCAATGTGTTCTATCTCAGAAATGAAGCAACTTTGGACATATGTTCATAAGAAATTTTTCCTTAAAACTAATTAACGAATAACTATCAGAAGTGTCATACCGTAGTTACGAAACACCCTGTATAGATGATAGACAGAGTAGGTCCCAATACCGTGCTTTGGGAAACACCATAAGTAACTGTGTGTATTTTGGATTTATTCTATGCAAGTTGAAGGTACCTTCAACATTAATTTAGCAAATAGTTTCGATTCTGTTTGTACACCAGATAAATCAAAAAGCTGTCTCATAAGAGGCGTAGCTTTAGAGCTTTTAAAGAATTATTTCTCACAGGATATTCTGAGTGTAAATACGGCACAACAGCTGAAGCATAATCTCATATAATTGTTGGTGTCCACAGAAAACAATTATAGGTCCCAAGCTAGTTTAGCCTATAACCACGTTTTCAGATTTCAAATGTATTAGTTTGTTTTTATACTTGATAATGGGATAAAACCCTAAACCGGTCGTAAAAATAAAATAACTAGTGGAAATTAGGCATAAGTGACATTTCAATGAATTATCTCTATGTTTACACCCCTGGAGTAACTATTGAAGCTATATTGAAATGCGTTCTGTTGTTTTCCAAACCATTTATAAAATAAATATAGTTCAAAAAACTAAATAACACGCTTTTAAAGAACATCGAATTAAAAAGTTAAAAATAATTTTTTAAAACAAGCTTAAATCAATAACGAACGAAAAGTACTAGTATTAATGTGAAAAAAGCAACAGGCGCTTGATATACAAATAATATGGCACAAAGCGCCCACGTTAGCATTATCCTAGCTTATAAAAACAAAAGAAAGTGTTTTGTCATAAACAATCACTTTCATATACTCAAACAAGTTTAGATCGTGTTACATTCCTGTCACAATTCAAAACACACAATTTGCACGGAATATTTCGATCACAAAACACATAGGACATTTTTTTCCAATAAAAATTGTTGGAATACGGACCAGTCTATCATCAACCTAATTAGACAGGGACAAGCTCTAGCTCACCGCAACGCTCCTAACTAAGACAGGAAAGAAAAGCGACGGAAAATAGAACTACCTATGCCAAAGAAGGACGGACGGAAAAATGTGTTGCAACGTAACGAGAGAGATAGTATATAGCCAATCCCCTGCGTGGTTTTTGAGGCCTCGCCGTGGTTAGGCCCTCCCCTAACATGCCGCATACCAAGCCACCCCCTCATCCCCACCGCACTGTCGCTTTTCGGCTGTTTCTCTAGGTAACTTGATGAAGTTGAGCTGTAAACTCGCACCTTGATGTGCCACGAGAACAGTTGCAATAATACGAGCTGAAAAGTTTTTCGATACTGAAGTAACTTGGGCCTGAGGAAATTGTTAAACTAGAGGAAAATTGGTGGAACGGGGGGTTGACTATTAAATGTGTGAACATTTCAAATTCGTTCATTTTGATGTTTGCGAAGGAATTGGGTAGGAATTGTGTGGGATGTTTTCGTGGACAGGTTCAACCTGATTTTTTATATCATATACAATGAGTGCTGAAAGAGTACATTACTACTCAATTGTGAAAATGATTTAATGTTTATAAGTGAGAGTAAGTTGAAAAACTTTAAAATTTGTTGGGAGTTCGGAAACTACTGCAATGGATAATTAAAATCGTTTTGAATTTGACAAAAAAGTAATATCTTTGGTTGATATCAATGACTTGAATATCATAGATTTGTTTTATTAATTTGTTGTAACATGAAACAAAATTACTGAACACTATTTTTTTTCTATGTTTTTAACCACTTTTATTTGAAACAAACGTTACTGCAGTTTCGTCCTATAAGGACATTTTCAAACTTATACATTCAACTAACAATGATTGATTACATTAGCCCTTATATAACACCACTGTAGGTAATAATAGCGGTACTTTGCTTGATTGAGTACCAGAGTTTTGTTTTCTAGTGACAATGGGGATATGCTAACTTGAAAACCGGTGAGTGAACTAGATCGATTTGATTATTTAACAGGTTGCACCCGCAATGTATATGCATGTATATTTCCAAAGATTCTAAATAATGCAATAATGCAAAATTTTTCCGTATCGTTTAGATTTGGGAACTTGTGATAGTATTTCTAAGAAAATGTCTAGTCTGAAGAACCTTTCATGTTCAACATACCGTTTTTGGAAAATTACACTCTGGACACTTAAGCTTATAAACTCCAGATTTCTCCAACTTGTCCACTTTATCTTTGGCATTGAAAAGAAAAACAGATAATCTGGAATGTGGTTGAATTCCACTTCCACATTATTTTTTATGATGAAACCCGTAATAATCTCCGTTCTTTTACTAAATTCTGGATTGTATCTGCGTTCAAACGCAGATTCAATCCAGAACGTGTAATTATATCAATTTCCCTAGCTAAATTGTTAGCAGACAAAGGCAGTGAGAATGCTCTGTGCAACATAGACTTGTAGGCTGCTAATTTATGACTGTCTGGACTGTTGTACGGTATGTTGGAGAACATACTCTTTACATCGAATGAAACTAAAATTGAATTATGTGGCGTAGTTTGGTTCCTTGTGTTTTCTACTGACGTCAGTGAATTTTTAATACTGTGACGTGGGACGAAGTTGGTAATACGTTTCAACAACTTGTTGAGACTTATTCCTAGTTCTGTTAACGGACTTATTATTCCTATACGAAATTACCGGTCTTATGGAGTTATCCTCTCTATGTCTTTTTATCAGGCCATATTATATACTTTAGGGCAGGAGAGGTTTATGTTGGTGATTCTCTGTTTCTCTGACTCCATGAAAATGATTTTAGTATCTGAGAGAAAAGTTTTCACTTCATTTTGACTTTTTTTCGTTGGATCTTTCATGATTTGTCTGTTTTTCCGTCAACTAGCTGTCGCACCCCTACGAATGACAACTCTCAAAAGTCGAAACTTGTACGAGCTAACGACTAACGAGGTCTTACCTTTTATCGTAACACGGAATGGCAGTAAGGTTTTCATATTGAATGACTGATTCAATTTTCTGGATATATGTTTCTCGTTCAAGGATAACGATGGCATTCGATTTATCAGCTTTCGTGAAAACGAAATTTATTTTTTGTTGTACAGTTTTTATTATGCCTGTTTCTCTACGTTAGATAAAGAGATCTTGTATGCTCCTATGTCTCTATTATATGTCTGTTTCAATACAATGGTATCAGTTATCAACGTATCCAAATTGATTTCAGTAATTATTGTTGGTAAAAACAGTTCAAACCGAAAACAATGTGCATTTTCAAATATTTAGACAATTGCATCTTACTAGTCTTCAGGAATAATTAACTCAGAAATTAAAAGAAAAAGTGTACTGAAGATAATCTAAATTCTGTTTCAATTCTTCGACATTGTAGAAGGTGACAAAAGAAAAATATTCACTAGTTTTTCCATTCAGTTTTGTCAATGAGTTCTCAAGCTTGTTCTCAACTAGATACTGTTCAGAATATCTATCATTAAAATTATAATACCTATCGCTAAGATTGAAGATTTTCCCACATTTCGGAATTTTGTGACAAAAACATGTGTTATTTGGAAACTTTCAAACTTAGATATCAGCAGTTTTTATTTTATCTACCCATGTTTCAATTTATGAATGTGTGTTTTTTTAAAATTATGAACTATTTGATTAATATAACCAAACAAGTAAGCATGTGTTAGGAATCACACGTTAATAGGTAAAACCTCGTTAGTCCTTAGCTCGCACAAGTTTTTCAACTTCTGAGAGTTTTCGTTTGTATGGGGGCGACAACTGATTAACGGAAAAACCGATAGTAATTTTTTTTGTATTTACTTTGTATTTAGTGAGGTGAAAAAACTGGACATTCTTTTCGATTTTTTGGTCGATTTCTTAAAAAATATTTGGATTTAATTCATTTTTAGTGTTTCCACCAACGAACGAAACAAATTTGATCCAGAGACAAGGCAAGACAAGAGAATCTTCTTTCAATTAGAGATGACAAGAGAAATCGCGATAAATTGAACGTCATGAAAACTCACTTTATTTTTCATACATAGCTCACAAAGAGCAATTTTATTTTTTGGTAACTATATTAAACGAAAAACATTGATAATATTAATATTAAAATATTAATATTAATAGAATGTTAAAACAGTATTCTAATACAAAGACAAGAATTTAAGTATACAGGTGAATTTAAAAAACTAATACACGTTATTACATCCAACAATTAAAAGAATGATAGCGTTTCTGTTTCAAGTAACTTATGACAGAACTTCTAAACCTCTTCAGGTCATTGATATCTTTCAGTACTTGAGGTAGTGAGATGTATGCTTTGATTGCTTGGTAGTGTGTGCCATTCTCATGATAAGTTGATTTATAGTAAGGGACAGATAGCTTATTTCGATGTTTAGTGTGGAGGTTCATATTAGTAGAATATTGATCAGCATTTGTAGGAAACAGATGGGAATATTTCTTTACACTGTTGACAAGGGACAGGAAATACAGTGAAGGCACTGTCAAGACGTCTAGTTCAGAAAAATATGTCCTACATGAAGTATTACGACTCAATCCTAGTATACATTAATTTTCTTTTGTGTTATTAATATTCTTTGTGAGCTTGATGAAGAGGCCCAAAATATAATTCCATAGGAAATAATTGACTGAACATGAGCATAGTAATATGTTCGCAAACATCTGACTGATACTTGGTCCCGTAGATATCGTATAACTCCACAGATGGAGTTCAGCCTACTATTCAAGATATTTATGTGTGAATCCTCCCATCTGAGGGTTGGATCAAGTGTAACGCTCAGGAATTTTGTATGATCTGATATTGGAATCGATTTGCAGTTAAGTTTCACTAGTAAGGATTCTTCAAAGTTATTTCTTCTACTGAATGTTATTAGTCCCGTTTTTCCAACATTTAATTTAAGCGTGTTTCCTTCACACCACATGCCCGTGCTTTGTACGACAGTTGAAGTTTTGTTGAGAGCTCCAACATATTAGCAAACTGATATATACTACCAAGTTTCAAGGCATGAGACATATCATTCACGAATGAAACATATAAAAAGAAGAGTAGGGGTCGAAGAATTGGCCTTTGGGGCACCCCTTGCATGATATTAGCTTTGCTAGACAGGTATCCTGTCCTGTCATCCATGCCTTCCATGTCATCCTGTTCATCCATGATAGCAACAACTTGCGAACGATCTGATAGATAAGACTCAATGAGCTTATGACTTACACCCCCACTACCATAACCTTCTAGTTTGTTTAAAAGTTTTTTATGGTTTACTGGGTCAAAAGCTTTTGAGAGATCAAAATACAAGCCTAACAAAGAGTGTCCCCTATCCACACTTTCAGTGACATGTTTAATTGAATTGAAAATTGCTAGTTCAGTAGACATGCCTTTCCTGAAACCAAATTGTTGAGCATTTAAAATATTCTTTTGATCCATAAATAGTAGCAGTCTCATATATATAACACGTTCAAAGATCTTAGAAGGGACGGAAGAAGTGATATTGGCCTATAATTATTTATCCCATCTCTAAAACCTTTTTTGAAGACAGGCACAACTTTGGCAGTTTTTAGGTCATCAGACAAGATCCCATTGATAACATTTACTAAAGGATCACATATATGTATATTCTGCAATTTGTTTGAGAATAACAGGTGGTATCCCATCTATACCACTTGAATATTTAGGCTGCATTTAATTTATTATGTTGAAGATTTCTACTCGGCTATCTGGTTTAAGGAATATTGTGTTGTTTGCATGAGACACAGTTTCATGAACATTTTGTATATTTTCGCATTGAGTGTAAAAGTTATTGAAAGGGTTTGCTACTTCAAAACGATTTGTTATAGTTTGACCATCAGGATCTTTCAAGGTTATGGATTCATCTCTGATTTTGGTATTATTTTTGGCTTGATTAAATATACTCCAAATAGTTTAGTATGTATTTTTTGAAAATGATATTCTGGTGTCATTTTGTGCCTTTTTGTAATCTGATAAATATTTCCCATATGCCTTTCTTTCTTGCTTATATTTAATGAGTATATCTTCACATTTTGTGTCTTTATAAAGTCTGTGTAAGTCACCAAAATATTGTGAGTAATTTTTAATATCAGACGTGACCCATTTTGTTTCATAACTTTTGGCTTTGACTTTCTTTTCCGGAAATGATGTAACAGTATGTTGTAAACATTTCTATATTTACTATTTACATCAAGTGAGCTGAATACCGTATCCCAATTTTCTGAAAGTAAAGAATTTGGGAACTGTTTTATATTACTTGTACTAAAAAATCGATTTTTCATAGAGTAGTTTTTGAATGGAGTGTTATATCCTATGTCGAGAATTTGGCTATAATGATCTGATAATGTTGACTGATACCTTCTGACGTACTACCTGGCCTTGTTACAGCAGAGACATGTGGAGTTACACAACACGCAGAGAGTGCCTGTGTCAGTGGATCTGCATCACTATGATTGAAGTTAATATTGAAGTCCCCACACGCTATCAGATAGTTCCTTCGGGTACTGAAAAAGTCCAGAAAGAAGAATAAACATTCTAAGTTACCAGTTGGTAGCTTAAGTTTCAGATATCAATGCAAGTGTAACATCTCAAAGTTAGGTTTTTCCAATGAATTAGAAATATTGATCTCCGTATTAATTTTTGTGTACTGTAGCAGGATCTTCAAGGACAGTTGAGTCCAACAATACATACGTAGTATGTATTCTTTCCTTTGTTTTTGGACTCTTGTTTCAACAGTTTTTTCTAGTTCCAGTATTTTTTCATAAGTGTGGCAGAGAAGTGATCAGGGTGAATGTTACGTCTATTTAAAATTGAAAATTAGTGATTACAGTAGCAAATGGATCGAGAAGTGATGAGAAGGAATGTTTCTTATTAAAATTGAGAACTGACTGATTGAAGACTGATAATACCAAACTGATTGACAGAAATGCTTATATGACCGACAGTCATCTTTATACAGGGTGTTTATTAAACATGCGGCAAAAAATAAAGAGACTATTCTAAGGATATTTTGTCCTCTGATGATTTTCAATAGGGCGTTTTGTTCAATAGGGGGCGGAAAATAATTTCGACAATAACAATTTTTTTTTAAATTATTACCGTAGCCAAAATAAATGTATTGCGTACTACACATACCCCTCTTTCCCAATGGGCACTTTGGGCAAGTGCCCAGGGCCCCAGGATCGATAGGTGCCCCTTCAGATCAAATACAAAATCCCTAGTTCCTGTCAGATCAACAAAACGATTATTTACCAATATTCATTATCAAAAAATTTATACTTATAATACGAAGAAATCGAACTTAAATTACTGACTACAATACCAACTTACTAGCTTTCACATGCGCCAAGCTACTCTACTCTCGCCCAAAAATTCGGCTTTCCGACTTCAGCATGCTCAGATAAATTTGAATATATAATGGTATACTAGGCATATATACATTTTGAAGAAAAATCATTAGTGATACACTCATCAGTCTGACTGGTTCCATTTAAATTGAGCGAACGAAGCGAAGTATGAAGCTCCAAGTTTGAATTAACCAATTAATTTAATTGAGAAATTACGTATGAAATTGAAACCAAACTCTCCAAAACAACTCTCCAACCTAACTGACTGAAATCTACGAGGCATCCACTTCTTATACTCTCGTCCAACAGCCCTCCCAGCCGTCCACTACAACCACGCTACATGCAACAAAATCTACTCATTTCATGTGATTGTTAAAATGAATATTTAACACTGTTTATCAACTTTCTTTGTCTATTCTAACAAAATGGTGTTCTGTCAAAGTCATAGGGGCCCCAGTATCCTATTATGCCCAGGGCCTCCAATAGGTTAAATACGGCCCTGGTACTACACTGGACCTACCAAGTGATGAAAAATCTAACAATTTGAATAGTATGTCTCGAAAGTTATATTTGTATGTATCGAATAGATTGAAACTGATTGACTTTGTCTACGAGAATATTTGACGTGCATTTTCTGTGTTTAATTGTAAATTCAGAAACATTACATGTAGTTTTTGACAATAAATTGTTATCGTCAAAATTCTTTTTCGCTTCGTATCTTCGAAACAAAGCGCCCTATCAAAAATCATCAAAGAACAAAATATCCTTAGAATAGTCCCTTGAATTTTTGCCGCATGTTTAATAAACACCCTGTATACGTGTGAAAAATATGTTTTCGGTGAAAAGCAGTAAAAACTTCGAACATTTGTGAAGTATCTATTCATTCTTAAAAAGAAAAATCGTTTCGTGAGAAATACTATCTAATATCGACATATATTTATGCACGCCTGCTACAATGACTTTCGCTAGGGTGACATCCCTGATGTGGCAAGAAATCATCTCATTGCATACCCCAGATGATTGTTAATATGTACCCTCCCTGAAAAAAGTCACGTTTTTCATTGTTAGTTTCATCGGATCCAGGGTTAATAATTCGGCAGGGTCCAACTGCCCTCTAATAAAATTTCACACATTCAGTTGTCGCAAATGATGTTAATTTTGAAACACGCGTCGATTCATATCATGCAGCTACATGAAATCACAGTGACACATACAGAACAATCATCGAATTCATACCCCAAAGCTGAACTCTCAGGAAATAAACATTTCGCAAAAAGCCAAAAACATGTCGTTCGTCTTGAAAAACAGGTTTTGATATTGAAACCAATGTAAAATCTCAAAGCCTCTTTTTTCAATAGAAAGGGTGTCCGAATGATATATTCAATGAGATGTACCTCAAGGTACTGTTCTCTTCAACCTATATGTCAACGATGTGTGTGAACTAAACAGTTCTGTAACTGAAAACGCGGTGGAAAAATATTTTATCCTCATAAATGACTGCCTTTGCCAAAAACTGGTTATTGTCAATCCGGAAAAAACTAAAGTTATCACCTTCAGTTGCAATGAATCCGGGGCTGCACCTTTCCATCAAATTGTAGTAAACTTACCTGAAAAAACATTATATATCGAATCTGTAAGAAGCATTAAATATCTAGGCATGTACATCGATAATAACTTAAGGTGGAACTCCCATATCAACTTTGTTATTAAAAAACTGCGTGAAATTATTTATCAATTCAAAACTCTTATAAAATGTTTGTCCATCAGCGAATTGAAAAAACGGTACTATTCTTGAGAGACATTTGAGATACGTTTTACGGTTTGGGG
>WOGP01006027.1:0-12684 GCA_015342065.1 Leptinotarsa undecemlineata | reverse complement strand
ATGTTCATATTAAAGTAGCTGTTCCGAGAGGTTTTTTATTCCAGTATGTGTCTGACAGCTACTCTTTTGCATGATCTACACATCTTTGTGTAGAGTTACCGTATTTGAAAATCATTGCTACGATCCTTTCTTTGGAAGATACCCACATTTTTTTCATCAAGATGGAGTACTAGAAAGCCAAACCTTTATTTCCCAAGAATCAACCACTCCTAAAAAATACCGCTTACGACTCATTTCATTTCGTATTTGACTATACACTCAATATTGACGTTCATGTATTTCATGGCTTACTTTGCAGAAAGATATTTATTTTAGAACTATGATTAAAAGTCAACTATGACTTTTTTTCACTTCATGATACCTAATTTTTATTGGTTGAATCTTGTTGATGAACTCGTCTTTTGAACAAATATATTCGGATAGAATGTTCTGATCAGCTACAAAGTTTCGAAAGACATTTGGAGATTTTGAGCACAAAGATCATTGTTCCCTCCTTTTTTTAAAAAATCTTGACAGAAAAAATCCATTTAAATTTCAGTGATATTTGAAAATTTTGGCTTTCAATATGTGGAGGGATATTGTGGAGGGATATTGATAATGTGTTTCTGAGAAGAATAGTCGTGAAATGCATCTGTTCGAGTTCGTAGTTGAAAAAAATATTGATGATAGATTTCAATCAGCAGTCTAGGTTCAACCAGACTTGTCGTGGGTCTGGTTGGACATAAAATGAAGCAAAGAGTTTCCTCATTTTGCACATATTTGCACTCATCTCAAAAGCGGCCGATGATTTTCTGATCTGTGAATAATAATGTGTTGGTAGCATCTTTAAATAGGCAACTTCTGTTTTTTTCAATCATCTTTGTAGGACCTACCTTGTCTTAGTTATATCAATGGGGGTATCAGCCATAACACGACTTGTATAGATGGTTCTGAGAATTGATTCTGATTTTCGTTTAATTAATTATCTGAAAATGTCGTTGACAAAGTATAGTTATTTAATACAATGTTTTTGAACATTTTCCAGAAGCATGACACTTATGACTCCGGATCTCTGTTTTTTATCGGATAATCGGAGAATAATACCCCCATTGATTGAGATAGGAATCTAGTAACATGGTTATAGAGATCAGTGACTCTCTCCTAGAGGGTGTTTCTGAAACCTCTTTGGGAAAGATTGACCTATGTAGCTCAAACGATGACGTAGAATCGAAAGCCCTAGTATCTTTCATTTGTGCTGAAACATAGTTATTATTATTGCCTCTGGAAACCTTCAACTGACCTAAATAACTTTTTGAGGTCCCATGATGCCTTTCATGGAATCGATAGAATACTCATTCACGAATATCAATGATAGACTATGCTATGCCTTTCACTATATCTTCCACTACTAGGCAACTAGTCATAGCTAGAGCCTAAAAACTGGTGTATATGTCAGACCAAAAATAACCTCTTTTAATACGACTATCAGCATATGATCTAGAAATAACTATGTATACATTCGGTTAATCAAAGAACTCGAAAGAAATTTTGGTTGGGATTACATTCATTCAATATTTCCAAAATCCTATTTAAAAGCAATATTTCCATAACAAAGGATACAACACATAATTTTCCGAACGTATTAATCGAAACATCGTAACCAGATCCTTAGAAACCTCATTAATTAACTTGGATATATTAATTTCCTTGAAGCTGATACGGTCTTTTCGGAAATATTTTCATTACTTGATTACTCTGGGTTTTAACGTCAATCTTATCAGCCGACATGATGGAAATTTGGATAATTATTATATTCATTTGATGCTGATATTGGTAGATTGAAACAATTGAATTATTCATGTTGAGAGGTACATTGAATTAATTTCGTGAGATTATGTAGGTTTTTTAAAGGAATTTCACCGTGAAAAGTAGTGAAAACAATTCTTCTGAAATGAAAATGTTAAAAAATCACCTATTTACATGTGACTAGTTAGAAATTAAACGAATAAATTGTCGGTGTCCGTTCCAGCACTTCCATATTAGTGTATGGAGCTACAACGAATTTTTAATTTCATTAAACTAGTCAAAAATGTAGATCTAAAGTCATACAATCTCATGTATGCAGGGCAACTTTGACGAGAGTTTTTCTATGTAGAGAATTGCATGTAGCAAAAATTTCATTCTGAAGATCAGTCATATCTGTGATGGGTTTTTTATAGACCCTATTTTCTAAATACCATCACAGCGAAAAGTCCAGTAGGATCATGTTGGGTAATCTGGCAGGCCATTCTAGTGACCAATGTGCACCAATCCACTTCCAAATATTCCTTGACACTCAAGACTCACCAAACACACACCCTCTTTGGCAAACTTGACGTGTCTCACGATGGCCTCCGCGAAGATTTTGGAAGGTGCAGCGACATTACTGTTGTTGCGCGGCTTCTTCAACCTTCTTGGGGTTCCCTCCGTGGAGGTGCAGAAGTGAGGGAGCTTTTCTACAGGGGCAGCCGGTTCCTTGCCTTCATTCAAGGCGGAGCTCTTGGCGTCCGCCGCAGGAAATTCCCTTGCTGTTGGCGGTGGAGTGGGGGAGGAGAAGGGTGCACTTATAGTTGCTGCCACTCCTACCTCCTTCGCTCCCTTTCTCCTTTTGGTCTCGGCGCCACAAATGCGCTCACGCCTTGGCTTTTGTATTACATCCCGAGGTGATCACGTCTATCCAGCCTCGGGATTGGTTTTTGTTGTTTCTGTTTTTATGTTCGTTTCATTCATGTGTTTTCCCACGAGTAGCCAGGGAATAGTTGGTCACCTCTGGCAGAGCCCCGCATTACCAGAGGTAGGCTGATTACAATGAGGTTCCGCCCAGTTCCCGAAGGGGATCGTTTGTGACCGCATATCACCCTGTGGTCATTCACCTGTCGGTGAATGATCACGGTGGCATGTTTTGCATAGGCTTTTGGGGAGTTAACTTCCTCCCCCCTTCTTATTTCTGCCACTGACCAGAAGTATGGCGACCCCGTCCGTTAGACCACATTGGCTTCCCGGACAGAAGCTCCAGTCCCCTGGCCGCCACCTGGGGACACGCCCGATAGGTAGCCCAACCCACGGAAAGTTCATAACTTAATTGAGTACCTGGAATATGTTTATCTGTGACAATGTGGATACGCTAATTTGAAAACTGGTGAGTAAACTAGATCGATTCAATCATTTAGGACCTTTCATATTAGCATACCGTTTTGAGAAATTTTGACTACATTGTCCTACATAAACACTATTACACTCCGGATCCTTAAGCTTATGTTTTCCAGATTTCACCATCTTGTCCACTTTATCTATAAAATAAAAAGGAAATTAGATTACCTTTCTTGTGGTCTGAGTGCCACTTCCACATTTTTTTTCCTAGAAAAAAAACCGCAATTGTCTCTGTCCTTTTGCCAAAGTATGTTAGAGTTACAAATTACTTGATTTCCAGTTGTTTGATCTGTTAGTATATTGATCTGTGGGTAAATTTGAGGCATTGTTTACATGATGATTTCCCACCACGTCGTAGCGTCTACATACATCACTTTATTGAAACGAATTGAATTACTTACAGCTTATCGAAACTAGAAAGAGACTTGAAAATTCTATGTCTCTCACACAAAGTCTCCTAACGAACGCGCATCTTAGGGAAGGTCCTGAACCGAGACTTTGAAATCGCTTCCTACATTTGAAAAAATGTACGGTGGATAGAATTTATCAAAAACATGCGCGTATCAGTGATACAATGCATTTGAAGATTTGTCTCGCCTTAGTCGGCCATCAACATCCTCAATTGAAGTTAATATCGTTAAAGTTAAGGAAATGTTACTGAAATTCGTCGTTTGAGTCTAAGGTAGATAGCCGGTCATGTATCAGTTTGTACCATTTTGAACGATTTTTCAAGACATTGATCGCATTACCGCTAGACTACTGCAAAAAGAAACCTGAATTTTCTCCAAAAACTCAATCGCGTAAAGGATGTTGATTCAAAATCAAATGGAACATCAAAAGCTTTAATTGATCGATATCTTTAATAGATGTTGCTATTTACGTTTCAAGCCATCCACTCGTCATTGCCATGTTACACTTTTTACATACCAGATACATATACGAGGAATATCTCATCAAAACAAATGCTTCTTTGGTTTGGTGGCCAAATATGGAACGAGCAGCAATTTTCAACAGACTGAACCGAAAGCAAAAGCTTGCTTGTTCGGGGATAACGGAAATAATAAAAACATGATAATTCTATGAAAGGCAATAAACTGTTTAGTTGCGCAAAAATTGATTGATTATCAACTCCAAATATATACTCTGAAGCAGCTGTGAGAGTAGCAGATCAGATCAGGAAATGGATCAATAGACATTAAAGGAGATGAAATAACTTGGAAATACACAAGAAAAAATTGTTAGGGAAAATGTTTGAGATGAGAAGAAATCCTTTCTTAATGCACATCTACAACATGAAGCAAACCTACATACGGAATGTCAGCCCCCGAAATATACCTGTATGGAGAAACAGTGATGAAAATTTTTCTGATTGATTCGGCCGTTACTTGATCAAGATCCATAGTAATTTGAAAAAACTACACCTGACGATTTGATCGTGATGATGAAAAGGTAACTTTAGTTTACTGATGCACCTTATTCCCCCGCGGCTGGTGCCACAATTGGCATATTTCAAAAATCTTTCTTATTGCACATGAAACAAACATACATAGAAAATTTCAGCCTCCGAAAATATAGCGGTACGAAGAAACAGTGATGAAAAGGTAATTTCCACATGTTAACGCGCCCCTCTTAACCCCAGGGGGGATCCCCAGTTTGAATATTCGAAAATCCTTTCTTATATAGTACCCATAAAAGACCTGTGAATCATCTATATACGGAATGTTTGCTTCCTAGGACTTACCAGTATGGAGAAAGAGTTATAAGTGACTTTTCGATTCAAATATAGAATCAATATTTATGGTTTCTCTTCGAAGATTACAGCTTTAGTCATGAAACTCACCTTCTGAAGGATAATGCTCCTTTTGCTGGAAATACACCAAAACGTATGTTGCATGCAACACTCAATTTTGCGGGCTTCCTTTATCGATCAAGAAATCTCTCTGCGTGTCTCTACATATTCCAGAGCATGTCATTACATTTATATTTGTTCTCTTGTAATTCACGAGTCTTGGAAGTTTCGAGTTGTTCGGATGGAGTTGAGGTCTGCATTCGGGCGTATCCATATTCATAAAGCTGGAATGATATTTTCGCAACTCCATTTCCCTCTCGAGGCGTTTCTCTGCACTGCCTAACTCAACGTGGAAACACTTGAGGGTTTCATTATGGGCGGAATTTATGTTCTGAGGAGAACGGTATGTGTAGCCGCAGCTATATTATATGGTTGAGCTATCAAAGGAGCAGTTAACGTCGGAGTGTAATTCAAAGTACTCGGTTGCACAAATGTTTCGATTAATCAGTGGTTTGTTTATTCATTTAGACTTGAATCAGTCGGACATCAATTTGGGCATCGATGGGGGCCAATTAATTAGGGAAATTGGGATAAGACCTGAAAAATCAAATATAAAGGAAGAAAGGGGACAATTTTCAAAACGTGAGGATTTATATTGAAATTGAATGCGTGAACGATATTTTAATGATATCAAACTGTAACAGCGATATTAGAGAATACTTTGGCCAAAAGACAGCAGGAGCCTCGCAAGAAAGAGAAGCCGTCACAACCGGTGCTTGAATTTCCCTACATCAGAGGATTATCGGAAAGGATAACAAGAATTGGTTTCAAGTACAACATCAGAACCTGCTTTAGATCCAGAAACACTATCCGTAGCAGACTCACGAAAACCAGGCCACCAAACGTGGACTGCGATTTCAAGAATTGCATTTATCGGATACCCTGTGAGTACGGAAAATCCTATATCGCTATCGCTATATCATTGAATGTTCGCATTGCCGAGCACAAGAAACACACACAGCGAGGAGAAACCAGCAAATCAGGAACAGCAGACCATGTTTGAACCTATCAACACAACATGGAGTGGTCGCAAGCTGAGATGATACACAGAGAGAAACATTGGTTTAGGAGAAAATTCATGGAAGCCGCATTCATGCTGTCCAACAACGTATTCAGCCAAGCTAGCGTAGAGATACGCAACATATGGAAATTAATCATCAAGCGAAAAATGGCCAACTCCCGCCAAACTGTCATCTCCCACTCAACAAGTGAAGCGGGAAAAATGGAAATCGGGGATAAGTGAAAGTACTCGAACGACCCATAAATAGTCATCCCTCGAAGATGATTGTAGATACTCACAATCGAAACTTCGTGAACTAACTTGGCTTGGAATCTCTTAACTTTTAGTTTTTATTTCTTAATTTTTTATTTTTCTTTCTTTAATTTTCATTTTTATTTCTTTATTTTTTATTTTCATTTCTTTATTTTTAATTTTTTTAACTTTTTTGTTCAATCGTTCTAATTTTACTTGTATTTTATTCCACTATTATTTCATTTTAGGTTATTTTTTGCCTAATATAATTGTTATTTTCAGCTATTCATTTTATTTGTTCTTTTTTGTTTGTTTCAGGAATTTTGAATCATTTTATATATTAGACAATGGAAGTCCGAACTAGTGAAATTCATCATGAAACATTGTGAATCACTTTCAAACAAACTGTATCACATGACTCCTTTTTTGCAACAATTCAACATAAGTTCAGTTAACTAGTTTGGTGATCCAATAATTTTTTCTGAAAATAGTTGTGTAAAGGAATATAATTTTTCTTGAAAAAAACAGTTGTATTCTTGCCGTCGTTTCGAATTTAATTAAATTGTTCTTCAGGGCTCTGTAACAATTTAATGTAAAATTCTTATTGAAGAAAAAAGGGTTTCTGTATACAAAAAAAGGGAGACCAAAAAACCTGTAGCATCATCGTAACGAGAGAGATTTTACCAACTGGAATGGCTTGTCTGTTGTACATGTCCAAGATGAGTTGAAAAAAATGTATTTATTTTTCAATACAATTTTTTTGCAGCTCTAAACAATTTTCCCAGTGACACTTCAATAAATTCGATACCGTTTTTATGATGATAACTGTATTGCTTCTCAAAATAGCCATTAACTGCCGTCATTACTTCTTCATCGTTGGAATATCTTTAACCACTGAGCCATTTTTTCAAGTATGGGAACAGAAAATGATCCGAAGTTGCCAAATATGGCCAAAAGGTTGCACGTTCGCCATTGATGGCTGCCAAACAAATACCAAACAACGCAGCGTCTTCAAACTAGAAATATATACTTTAAAGATTGTGTATTTTCCAATACAGTGTTTTTTTTTAAAAATACCGCCCTTTCTGGCTGGGTACTTCTAGGACCATCCTCGTAGTCGGTTTAATTAGGATAAAGTGGGTCAGTTTTAACACGCTTATATTAACTTCACTTGTATTTGACAAAATGGTTCAGACTTTCGCTGCTGAGGTTTTTAGTGCCATTGCTTTTCGAGTTTGAAAGCCGTGGATTTTTGGAATTTCTTCCTGACGTTTCGCTGGCTCGAGTGGCTATCATCTTCAGAGGTTAACCATCATGGTTTGCTGTCCGATGGCTACCTTCTAGGCTTCGTAAAGCGTATTATACTTTATATACATATAACATACTTTGTTGCCTTCAACACGTCGTTATTAGTGTCCAATTAATTGAATTTGCGAACTTATCAAGTAAATAAAAGCATAAATGGGAATGGGGTTGCCTAAAAAACATGTACCAACCAGATTCCGACCAATTGACCGGTAACATGATTTTGATATTTCGTAATAGAAAAATCGTTTCGGTTATTTTTATTGCGAGAATATGTATTTGAAATTCAATTATTTAATTTTCATGTAATTCTACAATATGGGACCTTCATACGACCTACTTTAAATCAATTAGATTAGTCGCAATGCAACGCAGAACAATTATATTCAATAATCTTGTTCACTATCTAATTACTTTGACACTTTAAGTGTTTAGTTCAAACTAGTAATTACTATTTGTGGGTATTTCTCGATATTAAAATGGTATATTGAGGTTTACTATATTTTCTCATATACATGATCTTAATCAAATGATTTTTTGATGCTAATAACCAAATTTAATTTAGGTCGGGAACAGGACAGACTTCCTCTGTTTCTGTCCGGGTCGGACGGAATCAAGTTTTTCTAAGCGCCTTATTGCGACCTTCATATTTGTTTCAGATTATCATCATGGATTATAAAAAGCGTCTCGCATATCCTCGCGAGAACCTAGAAAAAGCTTTACTTGACATAAAAAACAAAAAATACAGCATCAGACAATGTTGAAAAATCATTTCCTACTTGATGAAAACGCTATAGATTAATTACTCAAGATTGGTAAAACAGCTTACAAATGCGAAAGAAAATGATCCAACAGAATCATCTACTAAATCTGTTTTTTTGTTAACCAGCTGTCGCACCCCTACGAACGACAACTTTCAGAAGTCGAAACTTGTGCGAGCTAATGATTAACGAGGTCTTACCTTTTAACGTGTGATTCCTAACACGGTTTGGACGATAGCAAGTGAAAATTGATCGTTCAGACTAGGGCTTAAAACATCGATCAACACGGCAGTCAATTCGAGTGAGTGAACAAAGCACCCGCGTCGAACCGCCTGGTCACCAACCGACCGAAACAGAAAACAAATTGATTTCAAATAATGTATGCATCTCAATATTCAAAAAATGATGAGCGTAAGCTCAAAGACATGCCACAAAAATCATAAAATCTTCGTCACTACTTACAAAACTCACCAACTTCGAAATATGAAAAGAAATGCATATTTCAAAATAAATTATAATAGTTAAAAACTTCAAAAAATCAAAAATATTTATTCAACAATCTCGAATTTGAAATTGTTTTCACAATCAATGCAAATATTAAAAACTAGATAAGTTCAGTTGATTTAATAAATACATTTTGAGTATACCTATAGTACAAAACTTAATTACCCCAAGACCATGAAAAGTGCAGACTAGTGCAGTGAAATGAATAAAAAAACTTGCGGAATAATGTTAGTAAGAGTTGGGAAAAAAGTCAAATAGTCCTCTAACTATATCTACAGTTGAAGAACCCTCCACCAAATCATCAGTCTTTACGTTTCATCTGAAAATTAAAATCACAGAACATCAATACTAACATATTACTACCAGCTCACCACATATTCAGTAACCGTCAAAAGGCGTTGGCAAAAATAGTTATTTATGAGAAATATTGTGACTTATCCCACATTTGAACTGGCCCAAGAAAAACCTAGTTGAATAAGTTAATACTCTGTACATATTTTGTCGGTAACTGATATAGCTGATGGGAATATAGTGTACCTCAAGTTTCATGGAGCTTTTCCTACATCACAAAAAATTCCGATATATTTTTAATTTTGATTTCAACGGATTAACCCCTAGAGAATCGACATTTACCGTGATTGCGGTTTTCATCACAGGAGAGTTGGAATTTCGGGTATACTTTTATATTATAATGGATACTAAAGTGAAAAATTCTACCACTTTTCACTTTTTTATATTTTTCAGTATATCTATTTTTGAATTCATATTCCACAGCTCAATCGAAACCTTAAGTACCATACATGAAAAATATCATTAGGTTAGTTTTACCTATTATGAAAACTACCAAGCAAAGTAGAATTTGGCAAGTTGGATCTTGCAGAAACATCTTGATTGTTTTAAAGATGAACGGATGTACTGGGGATACTACTTCAGCATGTAATACCATAGGTGAAGAACTATGCATATAATAATAACAAAGTATATATAACCACAAGGACTAACGGATTTTCGATCGAACCCAGCTTCTAAATAGAAACTTACTATACTTCTAGAGTATGTCTAGCTTTCATCCTAATACTAAGGTGAAATCTATGCTGAATATTCTTGATTTCATGTACATGGATTTTTAGATAAGCATCCATATAGTGCTACAAGTTTCTACTCTCACAAATCTGAAAAGATACTCCATAGTTTTATAAATTACTGATGTGACAGGATGGTCAAAAGACTAAGTTGTGGTCCTTCACTAACACTCTCCAATCCAATTAAATATTGCCAAGTGAGACTTACATTTTATAAGTTTTCTACGGTGGTGGCAGCTCTTTGTGTGTCATTTGCCGATAATAAGAATCATTCCATTTATTTGTACCCCAGTCCAGTTTATCCAAGTTTCCCTCTCTATTTACTACAGAAAAATCAATGGCATACCGATTGCGAATTGTTGATCCTTCAGAGCCCAGCGAGATTATTTATAATGAGTTTTTTTTTATAAATCAGATTTCCAGATCAACAAGATGTACGTCACTTGACTTTAATATCGACAGTCATGACATAATCAGCAGAATCAATTCTGCTGATTATTTCATTCAATGCATAAACACGGTTGAATACTCAAAAACTAGGTAGCGTTTATAGAGTTTAACAGCAACTACATGCACTCACTAGACAGTCGACAGTCATTTTTGAACTCGTCCTTCTTAGAAGATTTGAGTTGAATCCAATCCACACAGAATCAATTCTGCTGGTTATTTCATTCAATGCATGAACACGATTAAATACTCAAAAACTAGGTAGCGTTTATAGAGTTTAACAGCAACTACATGCACCAGACCCAGTTAACCTACAAAAATTTTAATTTTCAAACTAAATTGTTCGAGTTTATATTATCACTCATCCGATCAAACCATGTGCAATCAAATTATTATACACTATGATCGACGGCTTAGCAAACCAATTAAACTTGATGCACTCAGGATATGACTTGTGAATAAATATACTGAGTAACATATTTGCATAGTAATTTTTTCTCCATTCACCGAGTGATTCATATCCCTTCCAATGACCAACATATATTATTTAAAAAAATGTATCGTGCTATGTATACATTACGATATTCTAACGAAGAGGCCAAGAGTAAAGAGATAAAAAAGGTTTTGGAATACAGTATCAGGATTTTAGAATAAAAACTAAGGAAAAACACCAAAAATATTGGTATAACGCTGACGTCAAGCAATATGTACCTCATCCAAGTCCTTGCTGTCTCTCAATTTGAATAATGTTTCTGGTCCCAGCAGTCTGAGCGCGCTGAAAATCGAAAAAATCTTTAAATTATAAACAAAATATATATGAGAATAACATTATCAACTTATTTCATTCCTCCAACTCCTACCACAGGCTTTTACTATAAGAGAATAGGTGCTTGAAATTTCTATTCAAATGAATTTCTGAAAAATATTTTTACTTTTTGAAACTGAATAATTTTTTAACAATATAATAAATAAAATGTTAGGACTTTTGGGTGTATGTAACATTCTTTCTAATGAAACTAAGAATTAATAGTTCAGTCTTAATAAATCAACGAGGAAACTTGACTTAAGCTGTATTACGGATCGCTATTTGAACGGTTTTCGAACTGTCAAATGTTGTGACTTGAAAAGTTTTGGGATAATCAGCTGGCAGGGCCGTAGCGAAAACAAAAACCAATGGGGGGAGGGAATCCAAATTTTTCCCAATTTCACCAGCAAAATTTCCCAACTTTCGAAGAAATGAAAGCCGAGGGATTAGTTACTACTATAATATATTAATTTTTTAACTTAGCTATTCAAAGATTGGCTGAATGCTTATGCCTGTTTAGGGTATGCACAAACAAAAATAAATTTTGGTGATTATAAAAATAATAATGGGAATTACTCTTCTTTGGACCAAGGTCCTTAATCTTCCACCATATCCACCATGTATAGGAATATTCAATACAAATGAAAGAAAACAACACTTAAATAATATTGTGCTTAGCGTTTTCTACTATTATTTTTCTATCTTAATGGCCCAAAATTTCCCAACTTTTCGCAACTTTTTCCCAAGTCGAAAAAGCAGGGGGAAGACCCCCCTTCCCCCCTCCCCACCCATGACGACAGCCCTGTCAGCTTGGTAACTTTTTTGAGCAACCTTGAATCGTTTGAACTGCGAACCCAAATACGCCTTAAGATTAAGAACTATGAATAAGACTAAGAGTTAAGGTCAAAACGAAAATGAAAATGTGCCGAATTGAAATATTTACAGCTGCTATGCACCTAAGAACTTTCACTGAGATTATTTCAAATTTGTACCTATTATAATGGACAAAATGAATGTGGAACATTTTTTTGTTTATATAGAATAAGTTTCAGTTTATATTATGTTAACACGTGCATAAACCGAACACTTTTCTTAGGTATAGTCTTAGTAATAGGGGAGCTCAAGCGGGGATTTACTAAAGCGCGGCAGATTAATATACAGGGGGATACCTCGTACCTGATTAAGTACATCCACCAAATACAAGCCACATATATCAGGCCCCTCGTGAAGGATAAAGGATCAAAAATTAATCATCAGAAATTGTCGAGCGCGTCAAATTAAGGTAGAGTGAGTTAATTACATGCTTGAAAGTGTATATTCCAGTAATCTGACAATTTGAGAGTGACGTAAAGAAAGGGGAGGGCAGCAAAGTTGTAAAAAATAACGCCATTTTGACATTCTCGAGCGTACTTAATTTTTTTTTATTTTGAAGGAAATAATTCAAGGATAACGAAAAATATATAATCTGACGATTTCCGCAAGCCGAAATAACAAAAATTCGTCGATAAAGT
>WOGP01006025.1:0-12684 GCA_015342065.1 Leptinotarsa undecemlineata | reverse complement strand
CATTCAGAGTCGAAGTCGCCTTGTTGAAAATATGGAAAGTTGATGAAGGTCGTTCAAAGTCAAACCCAAAACACTGCCTCAAAGTCACCTTGCCTGCGTTGTGTAACGTTGAACAAGGTCGTTCAAGGTCAAACTCGAAACAATCGTTCAAAGTCACTTTAGTTACGTTAGATCATGTGATACAAAACTAGCTCGAATTCATTGAAAGTCAAAGTCACCTTGTCGAAAATAAAGGGAAAGAATGAAGGTCATTTAAGGTTAAACTCAAAGCACCACCTCAAAGTCACCTTGTCTGCGTTACCGTATGATGTAGGTCAAGGTTGTTGAAGGTCAAACTCATAACAACTCCTCAAACTCCCTTCGCTACTTTGTGTGACGTAGAGGTCATTTCAAGGTTGAATGTGGGGGGGTTCTGAAATCGGCTTAAACTAACTACTTGAATGGATCGTTCTAATCAACAACTATGTGAAGTTTGGCTGGAGTCCAACGATACGATTTCTTCTATTTCTTTTCCTTGGGGTAGTCGTTCGTAAGGCGTAAAAACATATCTTGAAATTTCCTCTGATTTGTTCCAATGGGTCTAAGTCTAGAATTAGTCTACTTCATCTCCTGAAGACGTCAACTTAGTTTTTGAAACGTGCGTCGAAATAGGGATTGAAATACTTATGTTTGCGATTATTGCTTGACTTGGATTTATTTTATTTTCTCCCCTTATATTACTCAACGATCAAGATTTATTTATTCTTTATATTGTGGGAAATTGAAATGGAAATGTTCAAGAAAGATTGCAATTAATATTTGGTAAAAAAGGGGGGAAGGCGATATTCGACTTAAATAATACCTCCCCCGAATCAAATCCCTTTCATTCATTTTTATTGCCTCAGTTCTGACAGTCAGCCACCCGTTTCTCTCTTGAAGTTATAATTAAATAACCAAACACGTCTGCAGATGACATTTCTCCCGAATGGTGGTGGACGAGCTCCACAATTTAACGATACGAGTAGCTCTTGATATTTTAATTACGGTCCATCGTGCCCTTTGATATTTTTACTCAGCTTTTGATATCTCGATACTTTTCGTCTCTTTGGAGACTGCTGATGTCGTAAAAGGAGAAGATTATATTTGAAACAGTGGCAGCTTTTATTTTGCTGGTGCCTTGATGAAAAAAGAAATCGGCTACAGTAAATATTCTCTGGAAATTTCAAGTATCAATTGGATTTTTTTCTGGAAAGCGTCTTTGAGGCCGCATTTATTAACTTATATGGATTTTCATGTAGATATTGATTATGTTTTGGATATCTTTTGGAATGTTTTATCCAAAAGATGAATAAAGAGTCTGTCATGGGTTGGAATAGAAATTCCTAGAAACCGTATAGAAATGAGATATAGATGGTGAAGGAGGTGACTTTTATTGGGGTATCATTGATCTAGCGGCATGATGAATTGTGTAATAGATAAATCATTTCTATTTCGAAACTCTCAGCTGTTGTGTTGAATTATCGATTCATAATTTTTTATCGAAATTCAAAATATTTCGGTGAAATATAGCGGTAGCTAATATCAACGAAGAATTCAAAACTATTTTTTTGTAATTTCCATATTCTAGTCCGATTTTCAATTAATTATTCTGAGTAAGAAGCTGCGAAAATAATAAATTCGTTATGATGTAGGAATAAGAATAAAAAATCCAATATTCCTAATTATCACATTCATTTCGTTGATTTGACTATTTTCCCATTTCTGCATTTTCTTATTCAGAATCATCAATTGAAAATCGAACATGAATATGAAAATTACAGAAAAAAACAAGTTCTCAATATTGGGTGGAAATTGGGTATGTAGAGTCAAAATTGATTTTCAAACAACATTTTCAGTGAACTCATTTCGGTAACTCCGAAGCGAAGCAAAATTTCGAGAATTTGTCCGTTTCGCGAGATTGCAGTAGGCTGGGTTTGTGGCTGTCAATCGGGCTAAGTATTGCGAGAAGTGGTCTACGCCTATACCAAAAATCAAAATTCACGATATATAATGACATCAGCGAATGGAGTTGAAGAGTGCCAGTAACTTTGAAAAGTTGAATTTGATGACTGGAAAATATGCAAGCTGTTTCGAAAAGGAATGAATCAGATCCTTAGAATTTTTCACTTTTCCAAATGTGAATGAAATCGACTGGAAAAATAAAAACCGTATCAACATAGTAATACCATCAAAATCAAATAAAAAATCTTTATTTCCGTAGACCTAAGGCATTGAAAAAGTCACATAACTCAGTACAATTACAATGAGGTCACAATCATGAAACAACATAATTATATGACATTAAATTCCAAATCAGACTGAAAAAAATCATCAAGCGAATAAAATACCATTTCACATAATAGTTTCCGAACTTTTTGTTTGAAGAGCTTTACACTAGTTATTTTTTTAATAAATATTGGGAGCTTGTTGTACAGTTTTATTGACATGATATGAGGTCCATTATTCACCTTGGCTGACTTAAGACTAGGAATTAAAATGTTATAGATTTTTCTCAGGGTGAAGCCCGAAAGAAGATATGTATCATATCTGTTCTGAAATTTGGAGCGATTTGATTCAACGTAGATTACACAATTAAAAATATACATGCAAGTAACAGTTAATATATTCAACTTTGCAAATAGTGGTTTGCAGGAATCGAGTGGTTTTTTGAAACAAGTTGTTCTAAAAATCTTTTACTGGAAAATTATTAAGTCACTGATTCTATTGCAGTTGACAAAACAAATAATACAGTAATTGAGGGCAGAGTAAACATAATAGTAACTTTCAAGAATTTCAATAGACACAAAATTACGCAAATTCCATATAACAAAACAATGTGTCGCTGATTTCTTCAGTATGGAATCAACATGATGATTCCAATTGAGTTGGAAATCAATAAAAACTCCTGAATTTTTTTTTAAAGTTTACCCGTTCAATAAATTTAATCTCAGACCTAATCAATACACTACAATCAGTTTCCTGAATTTTGGAGAAAATGGTATTGGTTTTGAGATTATTTAGAATCAAGCCATTTTAGAACAATAATTTTGCATGTTGGATACATCATCATTTGCTCTTACTGACAATGTTTCACATTCCGAACCACTGAAAGTGACATATGTGTCATCATCCAATTGTATAGAGCAATGTGGATGATTAATTTTTGAAAAATCATTAACAAATAAAATAAATAGTGTAGGCCCCAAAACACTAACTTGGAGCACACCTGTAACAACGTTTCGAGATTCAGAGGAAAATGACCCAGTCTGAAGCCCAACTTCAACAACCTGTGTACGATCATTATGTATGATATCAAACGTTCGTGTCAAGTCGAAAAGAACACTAAGTGATATTTCACCGTTGTCGAAGTTTGAAAATACATGATTATGTAGAGAAAGGGTGGCATCCTGGGTTGACAAGCCCACTTGAAACCCATATTGGTTGTCAGATACGATATTGTATTCATTTAAAAAGGACACAAGTCTGTTTTGATATGATTAAAAAAAATAGAGCAATTATGGAAAAAACAGAAATTCTTTTATAACGATATTTTCAGACTATGCATCACTATTCAGCAACAGTTGCTTACATAACTCCGATACACCCAGTTTGAAAGAAATATTTCTTCCTTTTGTATTTAATTTGAAACACTCAATAACTTCATTCGGGAAGGCTTCCTCCAGAAACAATCGCATAACTTCATAATCGATCTGCCCCTTTATTTTTCCGACATACAGCCATGCTAAATCATCATCTTTTTCATCTTTTTTGTTGGATCCGATAAGTAGAATCTGGGATTTCTCAACTGGACTAATATCAGTTTAAGACTTTCGCACGGAAGGTTTGCTGTAATTCACATTCACATTGGTATTTATTTTATTGGATTTTGTCTCAGATGTTTCATTTCTTTCGTTTGGTTTTTTATTTTGTGTTCGGTATGGGTGTTCAGGTTTGACACCTTTTTATCTGTATTTAACCGAACGTTTGACAAAATTTGTTGCTTGTTATTGGAACTAGCTATTTGATTTATGAGGAGAAGTATGATTTCTTCCTGATCTTGCAGTAATTTTGCCATCTGGTCAGATACTTTATCTTGAAGTAAACACTCACGTTCAAGTTGCTGTCATTTTTTCGAAATAAACATGCACTCGGATGAACAATTTTTTGAGACATGATCATCACTAACTACAGAGTTTTTCTCTGGATTCAATTTTTGAATTTATTTTAGAAAACTTTGTAAAATCTTATTTTCACCGAAAGTGTCGGGAAGAATTTTAGTCACAATTAAATCAATTATAATTGATCTAATAATGTGATAATTATCACACTTTTCTTCAGCTTATTTAGCTCTGTTGTTACCACAACCTGCTCAGTCTTATATTCATATGTTGGAACAACCACACGAACCTTTCAGGATGTTTCATGGTATCTCTTCCGTTTCACGAACATTTCCTCATTTTCCTCATCTTTTTCTTATCAGTTCTCATTTCATTGTTCTTACTCCCTCGAATAACGATTGACACGACAATCATAATTATATAAAAATATGAAAACTTCATGTGTAAGTTTCTTGATTTAGGGCATATGATTTTTTTTTCTTGAGAAGGATATAATAAGAATTCATATTATATTTCTCACCGTCATGCAAAAAGATTGGACACAAACACAACTAACTTTAGAGTGTCATTTGATGCTTCTGAATGTTGAGAAGGTTGAAAGGTTTCCTTCCAACCTTCACAACGATTTTCTGCCTATAGGAATGGAACTGTATCAGAAAATAGGTATAATTTTACTGTTAATATTCATCTCCACTCTCACGGGAGTTTTATCCCAACTCCAAACCGTTATTTTAACACCTCGACACGTACGTTGATCACCAAGTGATCATCTTGAAGAGGAAAATCTTTCTCTGATAATATTCATTGCTATACCAAAAGATCCAAACAGTGCATCACACGTCCACTCTCACGTTCTGACAGCAGACGTCAGAATGATGTTTAGGCAAATGCCAACAAGCATAAGGACTTCCGAATGACCTCATAAAGGTTATCTGTTAAAGAACCCATTCGTCGTTCCTATTTTGAGCCTTTCAGGCAAGGATTACACAGCCCATCAAAAAAAAAATTGTCTTGCTGCCGAAAAAATATCAACTGATTTTGGTTAATTCATCTGTGCTGATTCCAAAAATATAAACATTTTCTTTGTATTAGCTCCAGTTTTTGAGATATAACATACTAATCGAATACTTAAATATTCTTACATTTCTGCATATTCCACCACTATAATTGCAATATGTTTTTATGCCAACTCAACCAAGTCTAAGACAAATGCATACTAATGACTTCTAATTGAAGTGTACTTATTGAAATTGCCCATAACATGAAATTAGCGCTAATTGCTTCTTACCAATTGTCCGATAAGTAAATAGTATTTTTTCGGAGATGGCCTTGATAAATTCTTATAAATTCGATTGCACTCCATTGTAAAATTTTGTTTGAACTTGAGTTTCGTTTCCAGAGTTAGTTTGTAACAACTCAAATCTATGGCTTTTACAAGCAGGCGTTGTTGTGTGAATAACCCGAACGTTTTTTGCTACATATGTGCTACATTGTGAAGGAAAGTAGAAAACCAGTTTGAGATTTTATAAAAAGAGCATATCAAGTCTATTTTGGTGTTGTTTTAGGAGATCAAGACAAATCCTGGGCTACATATGTAATATGCAAAACTTGTCTTGAAAACTTGTGACAGTGGATGAAAGGTCAACGAAAATGTTCAACGTTTGGTGTTTCGGTGGTATGGAGAGAACCAAAAAATCATTTTGACGATTGCTATTTCTGTCTTGTGAATATAAAGGGCATTAATCGTAACAATCGACATACGTGGACATATCCTAACCTGGATTCAGCAATAAGACCAACTCCACATCAACTTGAGCAGATACCCATTCCAATATTCAGCAGCCACCTAAGTTACCAGAGGATAATGTTGAAATATTATCTGGCGAACTACAGACTAATAGAGTTGAGGAAGACGACAATGATTTTTTTGCCTTTTTTTTTCTCACCAAGATGATATAGTTTTTTGTAACAATAATAAAGGACTGTTAGAAGAAATTGGTGTATCAGAGTATACACCAGATCACTGGCGTCTTTTTATCGACAGTTCCGAACGAAGTTTAAAGTGTATCCTTTTACAAAATGGCAACAAATATGGAAGTATACCAATTGGGCATTCTACAAAACTAAAAGAAAAATATAAAACAATATCGCTGGTGCTAAAAAACATCAAGTATGACCAACATCAGTGGGCGATCTGTGTTGATTTTAAGTTAGTGAACTTTCTCCTGGGACAACAAGGTAGCTATACAGAATAACCTTGTTTCCTGTGTCTTTGGGATAGCAGGGCTGAGGACCAACACTGAAGTAGAAGAAAATAGAGTTCTATACTACAACAATTTTCAATTGAAGGTGATTCATCAGCAACGTCGCACTTGAAATGACCATCGGATAAAAATCTTACCAATTCTGCAGAGGCGTACCAAAATAATATTTTTATTCATTCAAACACATAGGTAATTACGTAAAAATTGTTATAGTAGTAGGTGGTGTCAATGATAAAACTGATTACATTTTTTTTATTATGCCTAATACAATACTTAAAAAAAAATTATAAAATTATTATTATTATCCTTTTATATAGAAAGAGAACTACAAAGCAAAGAAATAATTACCTATTTTATGCTTATGAAGTTTCAGAATCCATTGACTCGTCCGGAGAGGAATCCCCAGTCACACTTAAATCTATTATTATTTGGTCGAAAACAGTGTGTACTATGCCGTCCAATCATTATCATCATTAATTCTATCGGGTTCAACTCGCAATGGAAAGGAGGATGTTTCAAAATGGTGATGCCTTCTGCACGAGCTATTGTATCCACCACATGCTGGCGAAATCTGTCACTATGCTGTTTAATGATACTCATAAGCTCGGCCTTAACCATGTTCTCGGATAATGGAATTTCTTTTTGTCCTAACCAACTCTATATGTCTGCTTTTCTATTGGTCATAGTTGGCAGCTGTTCTACTAATTGGCTGTGATAAGAAGCGTTATCCATTACTATGACCGAATTTGGCTCGACTCGTGAAAGAAGGGATTCAAACCATCCTTCAAACCGTTGGACGTCCATGTCTTCGTGATAATTAATTCGTGATAAATTAATTTTTATAATAAAAAATTAGTGCATTATCGTCTAAAAAGCCACTCTCGTTACCTATATGGGCAACAATTAAGGGAAGTATTTGAAAGGTGTGTTTATAATAAAATGTACTCATTTTTATCCAAATTCCAAATACTGTTAACATATCAACATGGTTTCTGTCAAGGTATATCGACCGAAAGTGCTTCGTACAATTTTTTCAAATATACATGTGACTTACCAGATAAG
The DNA here is from genome assembly GCA_015342065.1 of Leptinotarsa undecemlineata. Classification (NCBI taxonomy): domain Eukaryota; kingdom Metazoa; phylum Arthropoda; class Insecta; order Coleoptera; family Chrysomelidae; genus Leptinotarsa; species Leptinotarsa undecemlineata. Next base: position 5,222 of record WOGP01006025.1, on the reverse strand, counting down.
ATTAAATATGAGGGTGCACTTTTCTTTGACTTATTGAAGGTATTCGACATTATTGACCTGGAGATAATCGAAAGTAAATTATATGCGCTTGGTTTTCGTTGAAATTTTTTGTCATGGCTGATGTCATACATGCGCTTCAGAAAAATATCATTTAAAATCGGAGAGCATAAATCTGAATATTGTGAAATGTACCGGGGAGTTCCTCAGTGATCGATCTTGGGACCGCTTATTTTTTTGTTATTCATAAACGATCCACCTGACCATATCAGTTCAGATTCAGTATTTCTCTATGCAGATGCTACTATATTTGCCATTAATGTAGATAATCCTGAATATTTACGACAAAAACTGAATAATTTAGCAGAAGAATTTATGAATTGGTGTGAAAGAAATGTATGCACTTCCATTCTAGGTGGAGATATGTGACTGATATTCAAGTGGTTGTCAAAAATAGTACTGTTCATCTTTCTGAACTTGAGAAATTTCTTGGAACTTATATAGATAGTGAAATGAGTTAGGAAAATGATATTAATGCCATAAGCAAAAAAGTGTACACAGGTTAATATGCTATATTGCAATTGAAAAATATGTTCAATACCAATCAACTCATCAATGTATATTATGCTCTAATCTACTGCAATATATCCTATAACATCAACATCTGGGAATGGTTCAGTAACTCAAGCAGAATATTTGTCTCCTAAAAAAGAATTATTCGACTCATTTTCAATCTAAAACCAGATGAATTGTGTCGACCATATTTTCGAAAATATAAAATTTCAACAGTTCCATGTATTTATATTTTCAAATGTATAATGTTGTTTATGCAACATGATGAGATGTATCAAACAGTTTTTCATTGCCATGGTTACCCATCTAGAAACGGAGACCTCATCAGAATTCCTCCACACAGCTCATCATTCTATGAAAAAAGCCACTCATATTATAGAGGTATGAAGTTTTTCAATCATCTTCCCGCAAACCTGAGAGAGCAACGGAATGAAAACATCTTCAAATCAAAATTGAAAGTGAATTTGCAAGACAAATATTATTATAGTATCAAAGAATTTCTTGATGCAAAATGAAAATGTGTTTGTTCAATGTATGAATATAAATGTAGTGGATGTTTTTATGTATATGTGTACAAATCTATTGATGATAATGATTATTTAATATTGTTATTTGTAAATTTGTCTACCATCACAAGGTTTTCTATTTGTGACGTATCCCATATCATGCTGTATGTGATCTGTAAGGATTGAGTAAAGATTATTATTACGTGATTATTTATAGTTATATTGAAAAGAAAAAGATGTTCTTCGAGGTGAATTATATTTTTCAACAAATTTAATCGTTTTTAGATACGTCTGCAGATGACTTATCTCCTGATTAGTGGTAGATCGAACCCTTCGATATTTTCACTTGGCTTTCGATATATTTCAGGTGCCTGCTTGAGTCGTGGATGAGGAAAGTTAGTTGAGGCGGTGGCTGCTAAATATGACGACAGAGAAAGAATCGCCAACATCCAATACTCCTTGAAAATCTTTCACACAATTCTAATTGTTCAGTTATTTCAGAATGAAAAATGAGAGAAATATGTGAACTGAAATACAGTTGATAAAAGATTAGTTTCAGTTGAAACTGTCAATGATTTCTATATATATTTTTCTCAATTATTGATTAGCCTTCGAATTGGTTTCGCATCCAACGTATAATTTTGAATGACTTCATTTACAATATATTCACAGAAAATAATAATTTATTGAGTAAGAGTACTCATATCCGCCTTTCATCGCATGACTCATAAGTCATCTAATAGTGAGCTACCTTCAGAACCCAATCTCCGTCGACATATAATAACAATAATGATAAAAGTAATATCTTTCTGAAAGTTCAATTGAATTGTTGTGATTCAAGACACTAGATTGTAACATCAAAGTTTCAGGTTTTTAGCAGAATGTTAAACGCTAGAGCAAAATGTTCTGAATCGCTAAAGCGAAATGTTCTAAAAATGAAAATAAAATTATTCAAAGACAATACATAGCCCATAGATGTATCATATCTGAATCATTTTTGAAAATTCCATTAGTATCAAATTTTGAGAGTCTAGAATAGCACGTGACAAATGAAATGTGACTTGACTTAATTAGATTTTTTTGAATCAAAAACTACTGCAACGTTATATTCAATTTATATTTGTCATTAGAAAAACGTTTCATATTGTTCATCAGAAAATATAATTCCATTGCTACGTAAACTAACGTTATCAAATTAGTAATGAGATTAGGCATTATTTCTGAAAAATACAAAACTCATATGTTTTCTAGAAACATGGAATTCTGAATAATCAGTATCTTGATTCAATCAATTGCGAATAGCTCTGAACTATTTTCGAAAATATGTCCGTGTCTCAATTACACTTCATTCAGTTTGAAAATTACATGAAATATCTGACTAACACGCGTCAAATAAATCCACATATCGAAAGTAAACGACCAGCCTCATTTTCTATCGGAAGATAATATTTGTCCACTCAGCAAAATGACCCGAATGTTCAATATAACGAGAAATAATATGGGACAGAAAAAGCAATATCGTGATCATAATGAAGAATACGAAAATAAAGTTATAAGGTAAACAGTTTAATATGTAGTGCTTGTTTTTACGGAAAGTGAGTGTTGTTGAGGACGAAAAACATATTATTATACCGTTAGTACTGGAAAATTATCGTGAAAACAATATTTGGCAACGCTAAGGCGTTAAGTGTATTTGGAAAAATGTTGGAACGTATGAGACTGCAAGCCGTTTATAAATAGATAAACACCATTATATGATTCACTGTCCTCCAACGCATCTGTAACGTCTGCTGTAACCACAGATGAATGCAATGTGTTTTTTTGGATCTTGGTTTGAGTGATTGACTTGAAAACAACTGAAAGGAATTACAGAGTGAACCTATCTGGCACATTTTCGTTGAGTTGGGTTTTATTTTAATAAATGCCATATCCAATCAGCATCAGCATCAGTAGAATAACAGAGTTACTAAAATCTTAAAATGTCAAGAATAACATTGACAGAATGGACACTATTCTATCAAAATTATGTATTTCGAAACGGAATCTAAAGAAGTAAATGAAAGACGAATTGTAGATCATAAAATAACTTGAATGGACATTCCGGAATCATAGCAAGCGACGACATATTAGAAAAACCCAAGAATCCAATATATTGTTCTGCTGACGACAACACATCTTCACCGGCAGCAGGAGGTTGGATATTTTAATGAGGATATAGAAGTGATTTAGAAATGTGGTGAAAGTGAACAGGTTCAATTTAATGTCACAAAAAGCTGATATTATTATATCCGAACCGGATATAATAGTTTCAGTTCAGAGTATACCTCTTCTCGCTTCGATAAGATTGCTGGGGGTTAAAATGGACACCAATATGTCTTGGCACTAGCATGTCGCTGGAATTGCAAAGGTTGCCTCTCAAAAGGTTGGAACACTGTTCCGAACCAAAAAACTGTTCTCTTCCAATACTCAGATCAGACCTTCTTTGGATTATTGTTCTCATGTATGGAGGTCTGCTCCCAAACATAGCCTGAAGTTGCCTCCGCCAGATTGGAGACGCGAATATCACTTGCAACTTTGATACTCTGAAACATCGAAAATAAAATGGAGATTTGTCTCTCTTCTATACACACTTTCACGAAAAGTGTTCGAGTGGTTAAACACATTTTATCTTACCAATAGCGGTACATATCAGAAATACGCAACGGACTGTGAGTACTTATCATTTTGAGGTTAAACTCAGTACCCTTCGAACTTCACTGTTTACATAGATAGTACATAGTAACGTCTTTAATCATAATTACCTAAAGCATCTACTCAACTCTATTACCTCAGATACATCCTCAAATTATTATTACTTAAACCCTATTATATCAATTCTTCATCAATCGTACAATGTTGGCTTCTAAGAAAAGTTAACTAATGGTGTTTCAAATCCAATTGGTCATTCAAACATTTTACGGAACAACCAGTTCATGAAACTATTCTTTGGATATATTGCAATCAACAGGCGATAGTGATCAACCCATTAATAGTCGTCGTTTAAGTTCGGATTTTTTATAATGGATTCAATATTCTACTATGAGCATGATACCATAATACGTTTTGTGTTTTCTCTAACAAAGTCTAAACATCTCATAATTACGGTATGTTGATTAGTTGTGAAAACATGCTGATAGTATTTTGAATTGAAAATATGAAGAAAATTCAAAAATCTAACTTTGAAAAGAGAATTGATTGATTTTATAGGAATAGAAATATGAAGTGTACTTTCATTTCACTTTTTCATGTGAAAACCCGAACGTATTATGAAATGAATTTGTTCCCACCTGCATATTATACTCATTCAAAACATGGATTATGGTACTGCAGGTTTCGTGTATAATTAATTCCTAAGCTTGTAGAGAATTGACTACTAGAAATTTCAAACCTTTTTATCTTGTTTTGGAAGCGAAAAATTCTAATAGGGTTGTGAAACATTCATCAGACACTTCCTCTCATAAGAGTGTCATCTGTCTTGATTGAAGGCGCTACTACTAAGTAGTTCTAGGTAAGTGTCTTCATCCATTCCAGAATCCACCAAGAGTGCTACATATCAATAATGAGCGACGGACAGTGGCTACTTGTTTCCTTTTCAGAAGCCCTCTTTTGCCCATTTACGAGAAGAGCGTTTTTTCTTACCATATTCAACTCTTACAGCTGAAATCACCGCTAACGCCACCGCCGTCTCCATCATGATAACAATGACAATACTGAAGGAAATTGAACCGAGCAGTGTATGGGTGCCACCAAGGGTCCTAATTGCCCGAATAGTTTTGCACATCGAGTGATCCTGCCAAGAAAGAATTACGTCTATGGGGGCCTTAAGCCATGTTCGAGAGTTGAATGATGGAAACTCTGATTGCGATCTTTTTATTTCAAGTTAATGAATGATCAACCTGGGATATTACATATCATTGATCATTGTGCAATAAACATAAATGGAGCACTTTGAATCCGTTGTTGTATCTTTGAAACAATCACACTTTTTTCAGGAAATTCATCAAGTGAAAATTATATATATACCGGGTGTCCCAGAGCTTTTAGGCCAGCAGATATCTCAGTTACCTGCAGAACAAAAATTAAAACAAAAATATGTATCATAGGAGA
>WOGP01006024.1:0-12685 GCA_015342065.1 Leptinotarsa undecemlineata | reverse complement strand
TTAAAGCCTTTAAAGTACACCATTATTGTGTTGATTCTGGCTTTGGAAAATTGAACGATGCACACTCTGAGAAATGATTTCGAGTAAGTTTGGTTAACTGAAAATTTTTCACATAAGAAACGGGATTGTTGGAATTAGTAACACGGATCACCATGATGTGAAAATTTATGTGAATTCTGGATCGATTGTAGTGAGTATTTATTAGCCTCAGGCTGTCGAAACCTTAAATAAACCCACGTCAGATCTATCGGTGTCATGAGGTGAGTCAATTAGAAGGTTAATTATCCTTCTGAAAGGGATTACTTGCCTCCACAGAATAATAAACTTCAGGGACAAAGTTCTCTTCCTCTGGGACGGCAGAAATCAGAAAGTTTCCCCTAAGATCCTCGGATCCGGACAATTCTTCAATGATGAATATGAAGCCTGATTTCCTTCAATAGCATTTCGAAAGACAACCCTTTTCTTCACCGGTAGAATCCGTTTCTGTCATATTTAAACATATACTCACGACATATCCGATTTTAGTTTCTCAGAATATTTGTGGTGTTTTGAAACTATCAAACTTTCAAACTAGTCGCAGTTGGTGTCAACTTGAGAGTCACCGATAAAGTTCCAAGACAATAAAATCGATAACACTCTGTAATAAAAACGCAATCAAAAGACGATTCAATTCTGTTACTCGAAATAAAATCGGTGGAAGTTTTAATTGGATGCCGAAATAAATGTTGAATAATTAAAAGTACCTATAGTTTAATTTATATTTTGATTAAATATTTGGATACCATTTAAGGGGGGTGACAAGCACACGAAAGTGGAATTCGAGGAATTGTGAGAAGGGTCGGTATGTTATCTGCTGGGGGAAGTAGGAAAGAAAATTAGTTTGAGAAATAGCTGAGAGGTAGTAGGGTGCACGAGAGTTGATGAAGCTAAAAAGATGTGTCAAGATAGAGAAGACTAATAGTAGCTAAGATCTTTCATTTTATTGTCGCATAAAAGTTTTCATTTAAAACCAATTTGGTGCTTGCACAATACTGAAATGAAATACGCTGGCTTGAATAGGTGGAGGGGAAAGGTTCATATCGTGCCAGAATTATCGAAATTTATAAGAGCTATCACAATTGATTTGAGGCATAAGAGCAGAGATATCAATCTATCACGTCTGTTATATGGGAGTTGAAATAGGCCGGAGGCTGTCTGTGACAACTCCTTTGAAAAGGGATAACTTTCGCAGGAAACGACAAATCATTTTGAAGTTTAGGGTAATTATCCTGAAACCTTAGTTCAATACCAATATTATGTCACCTAACTACAACTAACTGGATTTGCAGGTAATGATAGAACTTGTAACATGGGGTGAATTTGATTAAAAATTGACAAAATGGTTAAGGTTTATCGGATATTATTCCAGGATGTATAAACCTCTGAAGAAGCTAGCCACTCGCGCAAGCGAAACGTCAGGAACACATTCCAAAACATCCAAACCCTGAAAATAGTGACATTTGATAAAAATTAATTGCAGCAAGTGTCAGTGTCAAACTGAACAGTGGGGTTTATCAGCTAAAGCTGATGAAGTGTTTATTATTAAGAAAAATGTAATCAGAATTCTGGCTGGTACATCTTCAAGTGCAAACTGCAGGCCATTATTCATTCGTTATAGTGTATTAACAATGCCTAGTTTGTATATCTACCAAACTCTGATATATATAAGAAACAATATTTCAATTATTCCTAGAAATGAGCAAATCCATGAACATTTCACCAGAAATAACCCTCAACTTTATCAGGCTTATAGTAGATTGACAGTATCGAAGAATCACCCCATGTGCTGTGGGATTAAACTATATAATAAGCTTGGTGATGACATTAAGTCCTCAAGCATCAATGTCTTTGAAAGGCAACTCAAGGTTTTTCTATAAATTGATAGATCTACATGTCTTTGTATCCCATTTATCACAAGTCAGGGGACTAACCTACTTTCAGCAATACCTCACAACCTGTATCTCAATAAATTAATAATACTGTACGAGTTATTCTTGATGTGGCACGGAAGTTATTGCAACAAATTGCCGGCATAGTGGAATATCCACAGGTATTGTTGTGTCGCCATTATTCATTAGCATTGCGATCGTTAACTTACGGAAGGCATTAGGTAGGTACGCACATTGAGGCAGACGGTAATGATCACTGGATTTACGTCGTTACGACAATGAGCCTTTGATATTCATCCTCTCTCGCTAACAACGCTGCTTTTTGTTAAATCGTCTGTGAGATCATTTAACACTGAATAAAGATAGTAAATGAGCGGAACTGATATCGCGATGTTTGTGGTCGTCAGTGTGAATCATTTTTCTGGGGCTGCAGTTTCATCAAGCCAATGATACATTTTTTGTTTCAACAAATGAATTGAACAAATCCACATTTTTATAAAGCTATTCCCTAAGAGTTATGGTCATGATCTGCAGGTTTTCATGTCTGACGCTTCACCTACAACTGCGGTAGGAGCCATTAAAGATATAAAAGTTAAAACTGGAAACTCTGGCGTGAAATGAATTCAAAAACAACTGAGCTATTTTTCTAAGCTATGAGTATTGTTACAGAAAATATGTCGGTCAGACTAAGAGATCACCCAGACCAGCAAAACCTAGAGTCGCTTCCTTGCAGAAGGTGTTATACAAGTTCAACAATAAGGTTCCAAATAGTTCTTATACCGTATAAAACTATTCCTATGCCCGTTTCTTCATTTTATTTGGCTGTAAGAAATGTTATATAATATTCATTTTCTCGGCAATATGACAAGTCCCTTGATTGATCGTATCCATTATCACACTGGAAGTTGTTCCTAATAATTTTCCTCTCCCCGAGTTTATGTAACTCAAAGACCATAAAAAACCTCCATTTATGAAATAATGTATGCATTTCATTAAATGTTTGAGAACATAAATACGCCGGAGACACTTACACGGTCCTAATCCCTGGAGAAATACCTGCGATTTAGACAAATACCATCAACACTAGTATTTATTCCTATGATTAAAATTTTTGAATGCCATAACCGTTAAGATAATTCAAGGTGTATTTCAGTTTAATATGAAAATTATTAATATTGAAGCCGTTAAGGAGTCGTATATTTCTTATGGTAATTTTCTAAATAAACAGAAGTGAGATCAGTCCTCGGTAACAAAAGGAGAATTTTGAATAGTCACATGGGCGTTCGGTAAACGTTTCTCCAATCCGCCTTATTGGAGACGCGAACATCACTTGCAGCCTTGAAAATCTGGAACATCTTTGAAAGGTTGGAGATTTGTCTCTCTTTCATAGATACTTTAATGGGTTTCTGTGACTTGGCACATTTGTTTCCACCAAGAGCGGTACACACCAGAAATACGCGACGGCTGTTCATCATTTTGAGATTCAACTCAGCACACCTCGAACTTCACCGTTCAAGAACTCTTTCATTTGGAGAACTGCTTTTATGTAAAATGAATTTCCTGAGAACATTTTTCCAAATGGATTTATTCCTCAGCTATTCTTCACCGAGTCTGAGTTCAAAATCGACGAAATGCAAGTCGATGGAGTTTGGCAAATGCAACTCAATATATAGGATGTTTTTCATAGAGGTATAAAACTTCGAAATGGAATAGAACAAAGATAAATTTTTTATTTGACATGAAATGTACTTTATTCGAAAGATTTTCTTCCTGATATAGAGGTCCAATTTTCGACCACCTTGTCCAACATTTGTAGCCGCATATCAGCAATAAAGCAGCGAATGTTGTCCTCAAAGTGGTCAATCGTATCGGGCTTATCCTTGCGATGTCCTATGAGATGTCCTATGCGAGTGCCCGGAGTTGTCAATAACGGCGTGCCTGCCGATATAAAGGGAATGTATCCCCTGTCCACCGTTCTGGAAAGGACAGGATGGGCGACGACCTAGGAGGATGTACAATGGGTCACATGTGGCCTAAGTGCTGTGGACTAACACTGACCCTCCCTAGTGCTATAGATTGTAGCACGAGCTATGTGACATGTTGTGCTATCTTGTAGAAATCACAGCTTCTGCACATCATAGTTGTTCAATTGATGAACGAAAAATCAGTAATCATGTTTCTACAGTGATCACCATTGACTGTAACGTTCTGATCAGCATGGTTTTTGAAGAAGGACTGCCAATAAAGTACACCAAACAGTCAGATTTTCTGGATGTAACGGGGTCTCAACATACACTTGAGGGTTTTCTTAACTCCAAATATGGCAGTTTTGTTCATTGACGTTTTTATTCAAACAAAAGTGAGCTTCATCGCTTATGAAAATCGGGATCAAAGGCAATCTTATTTTCAAAATAAATTTGCACAATTTGGAAGCTTTGTTTAGTGTTGCCAACTTAAAGTTCTATGCATCTATAAAAAACACCCTTCTCTTTACGTTTGGTGATTTGATGGTGTTAGAATGCGGTTATATATTTGTTCCAATTAGACGTTTACCTCACAATTTTCATCATCATTTCGTTATTTCAAACAAGGAATGCATTTTGTGGGAGAAACCTTTTTAGTTCTACTTCTTCATCAATGTGTAAAGAATGGAAAATTTCCTGGTAACTCACAGTAGAATGGCGAATGTTCCTTCTGACGAAAATCAAGTAGTTTTCATAGAAGAGCTCTTAGCTTTTCGAAGTTAATTTGAGAAACTCATGAATTAAACTCAACTTTATTTTGTTCAAACTTGCATTTGCTGTAATCACCCAAATTGAGGAATATTCCCCATTTCAAATCTGAAAATCTTTTTAAATCATAATCAAAACTTAAATGTTACCAGTTGATATTCTCTGGTTGGAAAATGTTAATTTCTTTGAAAAGCTCCTGATAAACTTGTCATGAATCAAATTTAAACTATTTCGTTACTATATTCTCGTTAAAAAATCAAAATTTTTGTTCGAACCCTTCTACTAGAATGAATTTCTACACCCATGCGCTCCCAACCGTTTTATTGTTATTAGCACACACTCAGTATGGGACACTTCACTAAATAATCTTTTTAAATCATGGTTAGCATTATTGGAGAGAAGTGGGCGGTGACCTGCAAGGTTTTTATTGCAGTTGCAATTAAAGGAATATCACTGGTTTATTCGTTACAGAGCTGATAAAACTCGTGAAGCAGGGGAGATTCCACACATGAGTGTCGAATGTGTGATGTGTAAATTCTCCGCGTAAATCCGAAGCTTCGTGAAAAAGTTTCGAAGAAGTGGTTCAGCGAAACGAGCGTGACGTCACCAGATATATGAAACGACGTGCTGGCTAGGAATCGCTGTTAGTAGTGCAAAAGTTCAATTATTTTTCGATTTTTTCATTTCAACTGTCTATGTTGTGGGTTTATGAAAGAGAAGAATTCATCCGAACCGAAATGTATTCAAAAATTTGCTACCAGAAATTAAATAGTTCACAAAGCCTTGCAAAGGATAGAATTCGTAGAGTAAATTTGTTTCTGTTGCGAGGATCATTTTGATTCAAATACAAACATTTATTTCAGAATAATAAGGAAACTGATGCAATTATATCTCTCAACGAACAAGGTGGGCAAAATTGTATTTATCACCTAAACATACCAATAAATTCAAATACATCGCTACTTTTTTATTTTTTATTGCTGTGAAACATTTGAATTTCGATAAATAGTCTTCGCAAACGTTTCTTACCATAAAACTCAATTGGAAAACTCTGCCCTTAGGCCTATTGAAATATTTTATAATCTTGAATGTCCACCAGTAGTAAATTACTTGAGTTTGCCTCGATAAAACTTTATAAGCAGAACACGTATTTATTCAAACCTCAAACAATAAATACTTTGCTTTGAAACAGCTCAGACGTAGTTCATACCCTATACTGACAATCGTACATATCTCGTGACGTCACCAATTGTTGTCAAACATGTAGTTTTAAATTGGTTCATCAATGAATGCTATCAAATTGAAACTTTTGCAGGAATATGTACAAAATTAGATTCGACTGAACAAGACACTATTAATGTACAAATAAAAAGGTTTGTATATGACATTCAAGTATTATAAAGTTGTTTTCGAAATTTTGACTCTGAATACATGATGGAATTGATCAAAACTTGATGAAAATCCATAACAGATTCAAAAATATCAACTTATGATATGAGTCTTGAAAGTAAGGTTTTATTCTGTGAGAGAAAAAGTTTGGGAAACGAGAGTAGCGAGTTGAACAAATTCAGGAACAACATGAAACTTACTTCTAACAAAACTATTGATAATATATATAACAAATAAATTTAATATTTCTATAAAGTCGAGTGCGCTCGTTAAAAATTGTGTTAATACAATCAAATATTTGAAGGTAATATCACTCTTGAAGCGGAAAAATAAAAGTTATAAGCCCAAACAATCAAAAACTCTTACGTTTGAACGTTTGACAACCATTAAAAATGTCACTTTTAATTAAAGGACATGTTGAAAAACTTTCTTCAATTTGATCATCAACAATTCTGCACAACGACAATTTGCAACTAATTTGATTTCCATTATTCCTTTGATAACCCCAATATAATTTCCCGCAGTATTATAATATGCACTCATTAGCATGTTGGCGGGCACGTCACTGAAGAATTTACTACACATGTACGTAATTTATGATGTTTCTTCACACCTGTAAACATTTCAGAAGAGGATGACTGCGCTAACAAGAATTTCAACTGTAACTTTATTACAATATCCACAATCATAATAATTTCTGTTTGAATGTTGCAACTTGACAATATATCAATAATAACGTTGTTGGGGTTTACTTGCGATGGGTAGGCGTATTTTTCATTAAGTTTCCTTTTTCAAGTGCCACAAAACTGAATTTTGAAATAATGCACTTTGGAGATATTAAAAGTAATCATTTGTTAGCTAAATTGGAGACTCCGATCATAAAAAATGTAGTACAGTGATGAAATGTTACATTCACTGCTAGTTAATGAATATTACCAACACTAAACCGTTACGCGTTTCAATTATCAAGTGACAATTCAGTCAGTCGCAGTTATAGTCGTAGTGAACGATATTGTGCACATTTAAGTTGGCGGCACTCTTAGAGAACAAAAAACCAATTAATAGAAATGAACGGGCAGCGAAATACTCCACGTGGACTGTATACTTGGCGGTTCGTATTGGATAATTTTTAATAAATTGATAGATGTATTACATCTATCAATTTATTGAAAAATCTTTTTCAAACCGAAAATGATTGCCGCCCCTTCCTTTTCTATTTGTGAGTATTTTATTTCTGTAGAATTTAGCAAACGTGAGGCAAATGCTATAGGTCTTCCCTTATTTTTATTATAAATGTGACTGATTGTTGCAGCAAAAGCAAATTGGGATGCATCAACTGTCAATTTGACAGTTCGATCTGGATCAAAATGAGCCAAAATCGTAGCTGACATGAGCATTTTTTTTGCCATTTCAAATGCAATATGGCATTCATTTGAGCAAACCCATTCAGATTATTTCTTTAATAAACTGTACAATGGCCTAAGTATATCAAAAATATTTTGTAAAAATTTGCAATAGAAATTTAAAGTACCCAGAAAAGATTTGAGTTCAGTTATATTTTTTGGAATTGGAATCAATTTAATTGCTAATATTCGTTCCTCAGAGGTATGGAGACCCTCTTTATTAATCACGTGACCCAAATATGTTACAGATTCTTGAAATAAATAACATTTTTCCTTTTCCACTTTCAATCCACATTTCAGTAAGTCCAAAAAGCAAACAACTCCCGGAATATTCTGGAACATATGATCTATTATTTTCTGGAATATAGAAGGAGCGCTAACAATACCATAAGGAAGCCGAGTATATAAAAAAATTCCCTTATGTGTAGTTATAGTTACCAGTTTCTGACACTAAAAGATTAGATTGTAGGGGAAATAGCCCATGACCTGATTCACTGTGACCTGTTCAGGTCAATTATGATGCTTCTTGGTTGTTAGATCTCATTGTCTAACTTGATCTCTTTGATGAGGCTCCATAGCCTTGACACTAACCCCTTCATATAACTAGCAGCTTCTGATGTGACAGCCTTGCTATCGCTTCGCATCCACAGAGCACATGCAGTGCGGTTTCATCCTCTCCTTGACAAAACCTGCATTGGGTTTCTTCTGTCAAACCCATCATGCTCATGTGTATTCTGAGTCGGTTATGCTCCGTTAGTAGACCCGCACCATAACCCTTACACCACTACCTTTAGCAGGTCTTCAGTGAATCTGAGCGATGGTTTCTTTATGAACTCTTTCGCCTGCTCTATTCCTGGGAGCTTATCGGCCTACTCATTGCTCTTGTGACCCTCATGCCCTGGTACCCAAGCTAGTGTGACCCTTTTTTGAGTACTTGGCTCCTTGAGTACGTTCAGGCAGCTTCTCACCAGTCTTGAAAATACCCTTAATGCTATCGTTTTGCGAACTGCATCTTTAGATGAAATTTGTTGTGAAAATTTCATGATCATCAATCAGTTATTGAATTTCATCAAGTAAAGGGTCAGAATATTCACAACAATTTCATATATTTCCTATAGTGGAAGTGTCGGATTGTTTTCAAACATTTAATCTATATTTTTGATATTTCCTTTTTCTTTTTGGCATATGTCAATGTGAAAATCTCCATTATTCAGTGGGGTTATTACAGTAGTAATTTTATATGTGGTTATAATATCTCAGATGCATCTTGATTCAATAACGATTTGTAAGATGTCAGCATTTCAAACAACCCAAGGGCTTGACTATTTGCTAATACGTTTGTTATTTACATATGTTTCAAGTTAATTTTCATGTGAGTAGAGAGAAAAAGATTTTTTTAATATTCAGTTTTTTACGAATGTTTCTCATCCCGTTCTATTGAGGGGAGACGATTTTTTGTCCTAGTAATATTTACCAGTCACTATTATTTATAGTGCATATGCGAACGAGTCACTTTCTTGTAAAAAGCAATTCTTCAATTTCAATACGCAGCGGTTTTGATTTATTTTAACAAGTTCCTTCACTGTGCACGAAGCTGTCAACTTGTCATGTTATTTATGACGCGATGAAACGATGGTATTGAACGAATTGTTCAATTGAGTAGCCACCTCGTTCACCATACTTGAACCCCCCTGAAATTTTTTCGCCTTCGGCTTCCAAACCTTATCAAAAACAGCTCTAGTTGTCAAAACCCGTCGAGATTCATACACCACTTTTTTCAAAAACCAATCTCAACCCCAATCTGAAGAGTGCGTGAAATGATTGAACATAATCGCAGAAGGCTCCGGGGGACGTCGGCATCCTCCTGATTGATGACTCCGGTGGCAACCTACCAATATCCTCGGGACGCGCCGTAGACAAACTATTAATTAAACAACTCGATTAAGCTCTTAAAAATAATTAAATGACTCCTAATCGCTGCATTTGCTTACGGGAATAATCTGCTCTTCGACGATCATCAACTTTTAGAGAGCGTTTTTGCACCTGTGGAATCATCAATCAAGTGCAATTTAGCTTCGAGGTATAGCTGAGAAGCGAAGAAAGAGCGGTCGTTATAGTCGACTTGTAATCAACTTTACGGAACTTTGCGATTATTTCTGTGGGTTTTGTGATATTCTTGGTACGTTTACGCCTGAACAACAAAATAATCGAGCCACATTTTGTTTCATGGAGTTATTTTATTTGGCTGGTCGGGTGCGCCACAAGGCTCTATCCATGGGACACTGTAAGCATAATTATTATTTTATGCACATGGGGAGGGGCACATTATTTTATGTGCCCCTTCCCCGCTTTCTTTTGCACCGTGTCATATTTATGTACAATAATGTAAAACAAGAGAATACATTATTATTAATATAATATTGATAAGAGATAGGTCAGGTTCAAGAAATCAAATAGAGGGAAAATATGGAATCTCCGACAAAAAACTTCTAACTCTTTTCTGTATCAAACATTAAGTAATCTGTGATATAGAACATAAATTAACCTTTTCTTGTGATACACTTTTCCCTGTACTCAATGGGAACACAATAAAATGTATAAAAGAAAAATACTCATCAAATGTATAAATAAGCAAAATTCATCCTTACGTTTGATATGTACATATACTGGGAAAATATGACGTTACAATAATAATTAATAATTGTCTTCATCGTTTTCTGATGAAATATGAAATTCCAATGAAAAACATCCACTTGAAAGAAAAGATTACGTACCTATACGAAGAAGTCCGCAGAATTCAGTAATTAGGCTGTGAGGACTGCGAGAAAAGGTATGTTGGTCAGTCTAAATGTTGTGCTGAAACTAGGAGCAAGGATCACGTGTATTACGTATATTACAGATTTCGTAGAGAAGAAACGTCATGAATGGAAGATCATTGTTACTCTTTGGTTTTGTATAAAATGTAATCAATGCAAATAGGCTGCAATTGATTTTGGTCCGGTTTTTGTCGCAGTTTCCGACATTTTTCTGCTTCAAAGTATTTCAAACATTGAAATAAATTCAAGGTATTTTATGGGAATTCAGAAAGTCGGTGTCATTCAAACCTTATGTTGATTTATATATCGACAGCGCAGACTTGGCAGCAATCACACAGTGTTGAATAGAAAATTAATCCAGAAGCTATCGAGCATGAATGGAATCAAGAAGCGTCAATTACCTAGGCAATTAAAACGAAATGATAAATTTGAATTGACCGCGGCGTTGAAAAAGCCAACTCGGTTGTGTATATAATTTCGTAAGAGCCTAATAACGCATAATAACCAATATTAAAACACGTCCAACAGACGTTTTACGTATCCGGATAGGTACCTGTTAATATGTATTTTCAAAATACGTGGTGTTAAAATGCCTTACCTCCATTCAATGTCGACAGCCTGTAATTTCGGCTTTCTCGGTCGACTCGATCCCATGCAGTGTTGCCAACAGAGTGCAAATTACACGGAAACTGCGTATTTTCACAATCTCCTCGCATTTCTTGTACCCTGTAACCTTGTCTCAGAACATCAGTTTCACTTCAGAGTGCCTCAGTCACATTCGATGTGGAATTTTTGCCGGAAATAACGGTCCAAACAACGGTCTTCTGCTCCTTTATGTTCCATCTACGAATCGATCTATGTTATATATTTTGCTCAAAAATCTGACTTTTGTACGCCCTCTAAGCAGAGAATTTAACATCATTCGATGCCACAGATTATTGTCGCATCGCCCTTGATGATATCTGTCGCGGTTGCAGACGAAATGTCTTACTCAAAAGCCTACAGTACACGATTGATAAACTCGCGTATTTAATTTGAATATCATGTGGATGGAGAGGTCATGGATATAAAAACCGAGGTGGAAGACTTAGGCTTTACTTATAATAGTACTTTTACCTTCACAAAGCATATACTGCTGCAAATCTTATATTTAATGAGACAAACGCGTCAATTCAATTATATGAATACATTAAAGGGGCTCTATTATACTTTAGTTAGACCGAAACTGGAGTTTGCTTCAAGCATTTGGACAGGAGAATACAACACTACCTGAAAAGAAATCTAAAAGGTTCAAAACAAATTTCTTCCATATCTTTACATTAAAAAAATCATAAATGGTCTGATTACAATTCAGTTCGAACATCTCGATTGAGAAACGAATTCAAACTGTTACCATTAGATCAAAGAGTCAATTTATCATCCCTAATATTCATATATAAATAATCAATATTCGTATTGATTTCCCTGAAAACCTAGGCTTGATTGCGTTTCATGTTCCTTCGCACCTTACTCGACATACAACTATGTTTATTATGTTTACGTCAATCTCTACAACTAGAGCACTTATCGCAACCATGTTGATGTTAGCTAATTAATTTAATGAAAAAACGCAGATATTGATTGGTCTCTACCACATTCCAAAATTTATAACACAATGCTGAATATATCTTCGTGAAAATGAATCTACCTGTATCTGTAAGCCAACAGTTCTGATAGCATTTATGTAGATAGGTATTTATGTAATAAATAAAACATATATTTTCCAAGTTACATTCATGTAATACATGTATCTATGTAATAAAACTGATAAGTTTGTATGGATCAAATAAATAAATAAACTCGAAAACAGACGAAACTTTTAGACACCTGTCTTGAGACGATGAGATCCAAGAGCGTACAATGCATTCTGAAGAAGTCACTGTTGACGTGTGCGTTATATCACACATACAGGGGTGCGCAAAAGTCCGGAATAAAATTAATATCTTTATAACCAGTATTTTAGGAAAAAAAAACTCTGAAACACGTCAGCTGATTTCACGTTGTACGCATTTTTTGGCAATAAAATGAAGTTCGAAATACCTACTTAGTGCTATCTACGGGTGAATTAACGTTGCAAAAAACAATTAAGTGGTGATGATGTACATTGCTCAACAATTGCTAAGGATCACCAGTACCTACTTTCTAAAAGTTTACAAATTTTAAGAACAGACAAACCGGGCCAGGCACCACAACAAATTTAATTGATTTAAAAATGATAACGTAATGTAGCATCAACATTATGTGGATTTTATTTTTTCACGAGTGAAATAAGAATGAAAAGGAATTCGTTTATTCGATTACTGACATATTAACGTCCATACATGGAAAAACCGAATCAGTTTAACAATGAAATGAAAAAACTAGATGAACTTTGCAAC
>WOGP01006023.1:0-12686 GCA_015342065.1 Leptinotarsa undecemlineata | reverse complement strand
CCGAATTTCATACCGAAAGCATGCGTGTACTCTTCCACCATCCTCAAGGACTGATGGAGATCCTTCGCTCCAGAGGCATACAGTTTAAGATCATCCATATAAAACAAATGGGTGACCTTGTGTCTCCGGTTTCCGGGGGTGCCACAGTTATACCCTCGAGTATATCTGAGCGCAACGGATAATGGCAATAGTGAGATGCAGAAGAGACGGGGACTGGGGGAACCACCCTGAAATACTCCCCTTCTGAAAGTGACCCACCGTGTTTGGATTCTTGCTTGACCAGATGTTATGGTGAAGCGAGTTCGCCAAAGTAGTATCAGTTGTTCAATGCATCTCACTATGTTTTCGGGCACCGCAAGGCATCTCAGCAAATGCAAGAAGAGCTCATGCGAAATTGTATCAAATGCCTTACGGTAATCTGTCCAGGCCATGGAGAGGTTACGCTTATATTGTATCGAGTCCTGGGTTACACATCTATCGATGAGCAGGTTCTCTTTATATCCAGCGACTCCTCTCTTCGACCCTCTCTGGTCATATATCCGTTCGAACACTTGGTCAACTGCGGTGAGTATTCGTGTGTATAAGATGCTTGTAAACAGCTTATGACACGAATTCAAGCATGTTATTGGCCTGTAATTCTTAGGAATCGACAAATCTCCGCCCCTCGACAAACCAATCCGGAATGAATTGAAAACTCTGGCCAGATGGCGGTGGGTACTTGGTAGTCTTTTCCACCAAGTGTTCAGACCATCTGGGCCTGGAGCAGCAAAGTTCTTTGAACCGACAAGGGCCCTTCGAACGTCATCCGGGGTTATCGGGTTGCGCAGTTCATTGAGCTCAGGCTATCGAAGCTCTCTGTTGAAAGCTTCGAACTGCGCTAGGGCTGGAGTATCTAAATTGAGTGGCTGCGGGTGTTCATAGATATCCAGAAGGATTCCACCTGATCAGCGGTCGGCGGATTATCCACAACACTTGGAGGCTCTTGGAATAAGCGAGAAGGTTTCTCGCGGAACCTAAGATTTTCCGCGATACTTCTCGCTCGCCTGACTAGTGACTTCTTAGCAGCCACTAGCATTCGTATCCTATCAAGGCAGGCATCGTATCCTATTGGCCGCCCATATTATTATTATTGTAGCCATAGTAAGTGTGTACACCCATATGTATCCAAATTAGGATTCATCCCACTTTAGGCCGATAATCAAAAGTGTTACTCATTTTTGTAAAATAGAAATTCGATTGATATCGCTACTACTTCTCCATGAAGTTATATTGCACGATATGTTAGAATTGATCAAGGCATAATAAATGTCATCTAGAGTTCCTGCATGTTGTAGCATACCATACAAATTTGCTTTCACAGATCGACAGATCCAAGTTTCCAAAAACGTTGTAGCTCGTAAAATTATACCACTTTTAATTCAAACAAAAGTCCTATAGCTGGGATCAAATGAAATGAGCGAATGTATCGTAGGTATATACATAAATGATACATACATGATATATATAAATGGAGTAGAAACCCAACACCCTTCTTTCCCAATAATCCTTAATGAAATTCAGTTTGAAAATTGTATAATTATTAACATGTAGTGTTAATAAATAATTTTCATCAAGTAACGAGTCTGTGTATTCATAGTGTTCATAGCACATAATTGTGGTGTCATCAGCATACACGTACAATTTGAATATATTTCTTCAAAACATAACACCACTTGGAGTAATATGAGAAGATCGACCAGACTGATCCGAGATGATCCTTGCGGCACATTATTTCTCCGCAGAGTTGTGTCTAGTCGACTGAAAAATTACGATATATAATTCAATACACCTCTCACATTTCCACTTAATTTCATCTCTACCGCAATTCACAATCGAACATTTCGAACAGACCTCAAGAGAAGCTGGTTCGGTACTTCGAGAAAGAAAGATCTCGGATTGCAACAAACCTCCAGTTTCGTTTTTCAGTTTCCGCTTCCTAATCGTACAAACATGCGATATCATCAAAGTACACCTACTTGGATCGTTTACAAAACGGCGGAACCGTTTCCTTGAAAGTTTCAGCTTGATTGCAGCATTGCTTATCGGTGACGTTCATCTCTCAAAGCGCACTCGATTCATACGCCACAGCAGTAAATATAACTACCACAAACTGGTGAACAAAATTAAAAAATTTGTGATAATGAACATTTTTCCGGATGATTTATCGGGTGGAGAGATACTTTTCCTCACTTCATCAAAAACCCAGAATCATTTGGAAATATATGCATGCAGTTTATTCCACGGGGGTGGTTCCAGAAGTACCCAGTTTGACTTAGAGATGGCGGTAATTGTTTGAAAAATATCACTGCATTATAGAGTATACAATCAATAAAACATTTTTTCAAAGTTGCAAATATTTAAAAAATTCAATGCACTGTACTTTAAATCGGTGGCTGACATTATCGCAGCTCCACTAACATCACTAACAAACGAAATCTTATCAACTCGAATATTTCTAGACGGTTTTAAATTTCGAGGGTTCTAGATTTTCACCAGATAATTATCGCCCAATTAGCATAATAATAATAATAAATCTTTATTTTTCAGTTAAAAAGCATAAATGTATGAATTTAAATGATATGAACACTGTCATGAGTTATTAATATAAAAGAAGTAAAATATATAATTATAGAGAAATATAAAAAATTCATAGAACCTACTGACATAATTAAAAAAACACAACAAGAACATATTAGAAAAAGGTTAAAAGTGTCACAGTACAAATGACAACTGTCAGTTGAAAAACAACAGCACAAATATAACATTTGAATTGTCAACAAGAAAAAATCTTCATAAAGTATATTATGTCATGCATTCACAAATACTGTAACAGTTTTTCTCAATAAGAAATGCTTTAAGTCTGGATTTAAAAATAATAATATTTGGAGATATTTGGATAGAGACATCGAGGTGATTAAAAACTTTGCATCCCAAATATAGGTGACTTTTTTGGTATAGGTTAGTTCTATGCACAGCAGGCACAAGAAGATTTCTAGATCTAGTATCATATTGATGATTGATTTATTGAAAAATGTATCTTTATGTTTGTATATGTATGTATTATATGTATGGATATCTATAGTTGGGAAAGTAATTGAGATAATTTTGAAAAATCGTTTTTATTCCTATTTTGAAAGACGGTACTGCCTCAACATTTCACAGTATTGTTTTCGAAGAAATAGGTCAACTACCCAAGCAGCTTTCAAACTAGTATCGAACATAGTCCAAGGTCTTGATCAGGAAAAGTACTCTTCTTTGATATTGTGTATTTTGATTGACAAAATGAGCTACTATAGTGTCCGGCGCACAGCTCCCAACCTCGTCCAATCTTATCTAACAAATCGGTTTATTGAACCTGCCTAGACATAATCTGTCAAAGAAATTCACTGAACTCAAATATTTATAATCATCTTCATTCATCTGTGAAGTCACTCAACCTCACTAAATTTAAATGTATTATGAAAAGCTTTCTCATCCAACATTGTTTCTATAATATAGAGGAATATATTGAAATGGCGCGATGGCCTCATTAAATCAACTGACCTACATTTTAATTTTAGCGATATATTTAAAAGATTTTATATTTATGATTTTATTTATACTTATATTTTTTACCTATATTTCATAGTAGATTAATTTTATCTCTGATCAAGGATTTCTGTATTTGTAACTTGCCATAAATGTACAACTGTATGTAAAATGGTCAAATAAAGTACTACACTCCACTCCATTTTATCTATAAACATATGTTTCAAGTTTGAAGACGCTGCGTTGTTTGTAATTTCTTTAGCAGCCATCAATAGCGAACGTTTTGTCGTTATGTGGTACAATATTTTTATTTGAACCAAATTGAAAGCTGAAATGGATTCTACTCTGAGTAAGTCTGCTCCTTCGTTCACAACAGTAATATATTGGAGGTCATATGAGCTACCAAGACGAGCATCGCAATGGTCGACCAAATGAGGTGACGACTCCAGGAATGAATATTAATAAACGACGATAAAAACCAAAAGGAACTTATCAAGCGATTGAAAGACAAAGACGTTTTTTATTTGAAAGCCAACAAAGGTAAAAAAGTAGTCATTTTGGATAAATCGGACTACTACGAGAGCGTCATTACTCTCATCGCTAACGGACCTAATGCGAAATTGTCCAGGAACCCGTTACTACCAGAGAAAAATAATTTCAATAATAACGAGTTTGATGAATTCGTTTCTCTCACTAATTTGTGTATGAAACAAAACCGTTTCCAGGCAGAAGGTTGCTTTTATGAACAACAGGAGGGAACGGTTATGGGTAACCCCTTGTCCCCCTACCTGGCAAACCTGTTCGTGAGCAGATTCGGAATGGAAACCAAAGAAAAGTCAAAGTATTTTCCTAGGATATGGCTAAGGTATGTGGATGATGTTTTCGCGATATTCGATAACAAAAAATTGAATATTTTAAATAACAATAATTTCATCAATAAAATTCACGTATGAGTTAGAAATTAAAGGACAACTTTCATTTCTTGATGTTTTGGTACTGAGAAGCCAATATGGAGAGCTATATTACGATGTATTTGGAAAGGAAACAAGCACGTCCAGGTATATTCCTGACAGTTCACATCACTGTGAACGGCAATACAGGAAATAGTAGCCAGTAACGGTTTCTCGAGGTATATTGTAGATAATATAATAAGGAGGAAAAAGTTTAGGTTAAGAATGAACGACTTTTAAAAACGATGAAAACCAAGATAAATATATCTCATGCCACCAATACATAAAAAATTTTGAAAAGATTTTCAAGGAACTAGGTATGGAGGTGGTTTTAGAATCAAGTTATACACTACAGGGCCTTTTAGAAAATCCAAAAGACCAAGTCGGAAAAGTCTGGAATTTACGAAATTGCCATGCAAAATATTATGGACAGACAAAAAGATCTATTAGAATTAGAATCAATTTAACAACAGGCATCTAAATGCCTATGAGAGTATAGAAATAAGTAAACATAATAATATTATGAACCTAAGATACATTGTAAAATTAATTTAAGACTAGTAGATAACGTAATAATTAAACAATTAGTGGACACAACACTCCAAAAGTGGGGCTCTAGTATTACCTGACTGTATGAGTATATTTGTTATTTTCATGAGTACTTGTAGAAAAACTGTAAATATATTTCTGTGAATGCACTGACCCGTTACTTGGCGGAAATTAATAACACTATCCATGATAAGCATACAATTTTCACAATAAATTTCTTTAAAGACGCATTTGGCTACACGGTAGTGAAACGCAGCAAATATTACTTTTTGGCGTTTGAAATACCAAGTGAAGTTTTTACACATTTCGTTACAGTTTGAGAAACTTTCAACTGGCAATTTACAAAGCAGACCTGACAAGTGATGCATCAAAACTGACAGTTGACTTATCAAAATTGAGAGATAACGTATCAAAACCGACGATTGGAGAGAATTTTCACAGGTGTCTCAAGTTTTAATACGTCAAGAGAAATCAGCTAGTGTAACCAACCAACCGGCGCGAAATACTGCGTGTGCGACTCACTGAAAAGTTACAATTTTCTGTCTGATGTTACTTATGGATAAAACATTATTGGCATATATAAATAGTTTTGTAAATATATGTTGCAGAAGTGTCCTAATTTCAACACATATAGAGTCTACGCCTAGAAAATTATTATTCTGATCTTATACTCTTTGGAGCATTGAAGTAGACTTGGAAAGAGTTATAATAGTTTGAAAAAAACTTAAAATTATTACTTCCAAAGAGTTTGCATTCTCAATCATTCCTGGCCAAATGCACCTACATGGAAGCAAAGGCCGTGAAAACTCATAGAGAGACAGAAAAACAGTGATTCTGTGTTACATTTAATCCTAAAACACTAGTGGGTATTTGCATTCGAAGTGTCTACATAAGAAATTGGTTCAGACAGATGGCTGTAAATTCTTCAAGAGTTTTTTATGTAATTAGTTTAGGATACTGAGCTAAGTGACCACAAGGTCCACATTTCAATTTCTTCATACGAATGAACTATTACATGGAGTCTTCTCGTACAATAAAAAAGACCTTGGCATACTGAGGCATACAACATTTGCCTTCCTCGGCAATCTGAGATTCCATCAATATCTGCCAGAACGAAACGGAATCAGTATTTACTTCCCCAGGGGTCCATATTGTTTCCCACCCTCCTTTTATTGTATATCAACGAATTATTGGAAAAAACCAAGAATCCAATATATTGCTTTGCTGAGGACAGCCCATTTGTCTCGTTATTCCATTTGGATTCCAGAACATCGCTGCGATTCAAATCCAATGTGAATCGCTACTTTCGCACTGTCACCGCTCTTAGAGCGCTTTGAGAATTTTCCTGTTGTGCTTGTATTTTGTACTTTAAAAAACTTGCGGAGATTTCTGATGCTATTAGACTGCTTTGTTCATATGGTTGTTCATTATAGAGGGTATTGATATGGTACATTTCTTACGGTGGAACTTCGAGATTTCACCTCTTTATCTAAAATAGCAGAAAAATAGCCGTACAAGTACAGAGTGGTGACATTCTTAACTTATTACATATACTCAGGGTACAGGATCGATTATGACGGCACTTCCATCATTGTCACAACTTCTGGTATGACCGTTACCTGTATCTCGTTATTGTGAAAATTTGTACAAATGATTGTTTTCTACACAGTGAGTGATCATTTTGAATTTATATTTTGAACTGACTCATAAGATATTTTCACTTGAAAATGTAGTATGTTTAGTTACGGTAATAGTTCATTCTTTTCTTATTTATTTTATTTCATCACTTTCTATTCCTATGTGTATTCCTAAATTCATTCGTTTGTTGAATTATGCTGACCAAATCCGAAAAAGTGAAATTCCAGTGAAAACTATTCAAGGAAAACTTATCCATATCACATATGGAAGAATACAAAGAATCGATATTACGGCTGCTTTATGACTACGGAATCATACATAACATAACAGAAACAAATCGAAGAATTATCAAAATAATAAGAAAATCTTTTTTTTTTTATATTCATTCATTCAAAAGGGTTATGATAATAAACATTTTCTGCTGTCTTCATTTGTGAGAATTCAAAACATATTACCAATCCATAATCTCTCAAAAGTAAAATGAAAAAAATACAATGGACATATTTCTTTACAGTGATAAATAACTTGAATCATTGAATTTTCAATGAAACTGGTTCTTTGATCATAACATCAACAAATATAATATATTAACTAGATATTATATTCATATTCATTCATTTCACAATGTTCGATACATCACTGTATAATTATAACCAGTCAAATGATAAAATAAACTAATAAAATGAAGTGGAGAGCATCGAAAATTCATTGGCTATTGAAGGAATGATTCAAATAATTATTGAATGCCATTGATTTCAATGTTTTGATGATGTATGATATTTCATTGGAGTGAAGTAGGTTTAGTGAATTACTCTGTGTGATTTTCAATCGATTGGTAGGCGGTCCCAATGATTCAGCGTGTCTTGTAGTTATATACAGGGTATTCCATATTCGATGGACTATTAGACGTAAGTATCTAGAGAACAAAAAAAGATGAGAAATTAAAATTCTGGTTACAGCTGTGATCTATCGTTTGAAAATATTTGCATCACAACATTGTTGCTACATCTACACGTAACAGACATCAACTTGGAAATTTCAAACGGAACACCCTTTATATTATATCATTTTTGAATTCTGTAATGAAATCCAATTTACTTTTGTTGAACATGTTCTATACCTTTCTCTCACCGTTTTTAAAATATTAATTATTCTGTAATTTTTTTTGGCGAAAACATGGAATTTTCAATATTTAATATCGCATGAATTAACTCATATATCGAATTCAAATTCTGGCAACTTTGAGATAAGGTATGGTGGTTGTTATTTTGGAACGAAATTCAAATCATATTTCATACATGAACGACGATAACTAATTCTTTTCAAATGGAACACCCTGTATATTATTAATTTTTTTAATTAAACCAAGCAATGTGAACAACTTTGATCGGCTATGTCCTATACCTATATCTGACTGTTTGTGAATATCGAATATCAAAAGAGTTTTAAACATTAATTTTGAATTTCGCAACGGAATTTCTTCAAGGATAATGGTGTGTCATGATCAAAGTCTGATTTAAAAAACAAAAGAATGGATTTGACAATAACTTGTAAAACTAGTTAATACAGTTTATTGTATGATTTTCACTATAAAGGGATTTACAAAAACCGCAACACGCGTTTCGCTATACAAAGCTTCCTCATTCATCATTCAATTCGATAATTGAATGATACAGGGTATTCAATTTGAAAAAAAAATAGTTATGCTCGTTTATCGAAAATACAAATTGAGACGCATTTTTCAGACACTCTGTATAAAATATGATTTGAGTTCGATTCTGAGAAAACAACAACCATACCTTATCTTGATGTTGCCAGAATTTGAGTTCGATGTATCAGTTCATTCATGCAATATTAAATATTAAAAATACCATGTTTTCGCAAAAAAATCACAAAATAATTAATAGTCTAAAAAGAAAGAGAGATTGGTATAGAACATGTTTGACAAAAGTATTTTAGAAAATTCAAAAACGATATAATATATAGGGTGTTCCTGAAATTTCCAAGTTGATGTCTGTTACATGTAGATGTGGCACTATGTACATCTTTGAGAATCAGAAATAATACCAAATCAGGGAAAAAGAGATTTGCAGTGTTCTTTTGGGCCTACTTCAGCAAATATTCGGTCTCCCCGATTTTGTTGTCTGAATATTTGAATAGCCGTGCTACAATTTCCCCATAGACTGGTACCGTGAGATGAACGTGAGAGTAAGAAGAAGTAAGACTTGTATTCCGAAAGTGAAGTGTTTGCACTAAAAACTTCTTTGAATTGTCGCAGTATAGATAATTATGATATTTTTTACTCAGGCTTTCAGTGTGTGATGACCAAATGAGGAATCTGTCAATATTAATCCCAACAATTTTACATTGCTGCCTGACCTTATAAGAGGGTTGCTAAATATCCTCAGGAGTCGTATATTATTTTCATTCAGCTTCTTATGGATTGAGTTCAACCATTTTTAGCATCTACTATTGTCCTTTCGATGTCAAAGTTCAGATATAATATTTTCTTAGCGAAACTTATTCACGTTGTGTCATCAGCAAACTCAATAGTTTTTTTGTAAAACAGTAATACAGATAAATACATAAATAATCAAAAGAAATAGTCCCAAATCAACCCTTGTGGTTTTTATGGTAGATAATTCATAACCAATTGAAACAAATCGTATCCTATTGCAGAGACGAAATTCGAGAAATTTCACCATATTATTTCGGTTACTATGTCGATTAGTTATGGAAAACACAATAAAAAACCTAGAAAACACATTAACCAATCCTTTCTCTGTAGTTTGAATAATTTTGCACAACGCAGCCATTGAAGAACGTCCTTTATGAATATTCATGGAGAAGCTTATATTTTTGACTGTAATTGATCAGCCATTTTCAACAATATTCGTATCCAAGAACAAGCAGTTTTCCCAATCAACAGAAATGCAACTCTTCTCGAAGCGCAGTAGTTGTTTTTAGGTTTATGCAACGCCAGAAGTTCCTGTTTTACCTTTAAATATTTCGATCACTTTTCCAAATATACATACTGTGGAAATTGTTTTATAGTTATCATGTCATTAAATATTGGAATACCTTTAGAGATTTTGAAAATATCTGTGAATATACTAGTTAGCACTAAAGACCAAATTTATCAAGGATGTAAGATATCTCAACTATATATTTGTCATGTTTTTTAACATTTCACTATTGATCTAAATAAATCAAAGCTTTCTCAATCACTCACTGATTTTATAACATCAGGTTCGTCATCCATAGCTGGTTCTAGGAAGAAGGGTGTGGTAGTTTCAATGACACATTACAAAAAGTTAGAGGCCACAGAAACAAAGAAAATATACATTGGTGGAGGTGGTATCCAAAGACGGTTTTTTTTTGCTATGACTTATTAGCCAGAGGATTCAGCAGACACTGGCAGGCTTTCGATATATTTTTCGAATTTAAAATGATATTAACAAATCGTACTTTTTTGCGGTTTTATGACAAGCTCATAAGCGTTTTTGTAAGTATCGAATATTGGTTTGTCTTGTGGATTCAGTATGGACGTCTTTCATCGCTGATGAGAGATTTCTCATATTATGCATGTGATAGAACTGGCCGATACTTGATGGAAATCCATGATAATGTATTCAAAAAACACTTTATTGTGTGATTTTCATTTAATATTTTCACACAATAAAGTGTTTTTTGAATACATCATATTATGCAATTTACCACTGAAATCACCCTTAAAAGGAAAACATTCCTCTGCTAGAATGAACATGTTGTTATTAAATAAATTGATAAATGTATCCGTTCTACGTGGTTGGAAATCATTATGAAGAAAAGAGAATTGAAACTTTCTATGTTTTTACCACTTTCAGTTACTGCAGTTTCGTCCTATAAGGACGAAACTGCAGTAACGTTAGTTACAAATAAAAGTGGTAAAAAAAATAGAACGTCTGAAAATGCGTTTTATGCAAGTATGTGATTCAATATATTTTTAGAAAATAATAACTCAGATGCTCTTCCAAAAAAAAAGGTTTCTTTGATATTTCTTGAATCTATCCTTCACTTGACAAGTTATAACTAAAAATGTTTTTCTGAATAATTAATGAAGAAATTTGTGGAAGTATCGCGAGAAACGACTCGAATCTAGTCATCCATTTCGGTTTCCGCTGTTACACATAACTTACATATTTGAATGATTCGTTGGAAATTAAGTCCAACGATTATTCAGAGTAACCCATCTATCAAATCGAACGTCAGCTCATAGTTCTCTCTATGTGAACTCGAACTTCGAACTGATTCGATTGTGACGTACTATGTAATTATTTACACGGTTTTTTATTTCATACTTGCATAATTCTAAAAAACCTTCAATGCGTCCCTCAATCGTCAAATTGATTCATATAACTGTATATTTATAATTTGTACTTCGTCATCATAAATGAGGAGAGATAAATGATCTAACTTCGAATTGTTATACCTATATCAAAAGGTAATTTATTTTCGTGACTAAGAGGTCAGTTAGTCTTATTTTCTGGTAAAATATAGTCAAAGTAACTGGTATTGTGCATAATTGAAGTGTTGGTGCCCTCAAATGCCAAAAAAACCAATACAAAGAAGAAAGCTGCTGCCAACTAGTCAGCGTGTACTGAAGAATTGGCGGTTCGTATTCGATGATTTTTTCTAACCGAGTTTTATAATTGGCTGAAGAGTCATAAAATTAAATTTTTAAGTCATATTACGGTGACGAATAGAATGCGAGCCATCGTGCAGTTATAATTACTTAAAATTTTTGTTATCTGTTTAAAATGTGGTATCCTTGGACAAGTACTGATAGTAATTACGAGTGTGATAACAACGCAGACTATTCCTATGTAGTGATTCCAATAGTGATGGTAAACAATGCGAAAAAGAGATACAAGTGAATAAGATTCGGATGCATTTGAATATTGAAATACAGAGAGTATGTTTCAACGTATATAAGAATCAACATCTCAAGTTTGGTTTCGAGGGAAACAAATTATTACAAGCAACATCAGATTTGACCGAAATTCCTTTCTCAACTGTACGTCAAATAGTCAAAAAAAACCTTATGAACGCAAGACGCGATGTGACACGGAATTACCAAACCAGCTGCTGTGAGAAATCTATTCAGAATTGAATAAAGATACTAGGATTTAGATTTAAAATAATAAACAAACGTCAAGCAGTTATGGAAAGTAAAAGAATGGTGAAATTACCTAACAAATACTTAGAACAAATAACTAAACATAGACAGGAACAACGGCAAATTTTCTTTTTAGACGAAACTTTTTGGTATGACACTCACGACATAGTTACGAAAGGATGGACTGACGATTCGAGAATGTGTACTCCTAACATGCCTGCAAACAAAGGATCCCGACTAATCATTGTGCATTGCGGAGGAAGTAAAGATGGGTTCCGAATTCTTTGAAATTGTGGAAAAAAATTTGAGGACTGCAATGTTGACTATCATAAGAACATGGAAGCTAATATTTTCGAATAGTGTGATAGTTCTTAACAACGCTTCCTCATTCTCGACAGCTCATCAAAGTACCCAATAAAAATTCGAGGAAAGATGTACCAGAAACCAACAAACAAAGTTTCACAAACAAAAATATTTGAAATAGTGTGTGCCCTTGAGAGTATTGCTGAAAAGTATGGACACACCATACTGAGACTTCTCCCCTATTTTTGTGTTTTCAATCCCATCCAATATTTGGGGAAAATTTAAACCAAGCATCAGGCGTAAAAATAATTTTCCAAAATTTTATAAGAAGGTAATAGAGCTAATTAATGAAGAAGTATCTAATATTACCGAAGAAGACTGGGAGAAAAGGATTAAAAAAGTAATTTTAGTTGAAAAAGACTATATGAAGATTGGACACTTCCATATTAATGGTGGAAATGAATTTATTATTGAGTTAAATATCGACAGTGATAGTGAAACGGGGAATATGGAAAAGGAAT
>WOGP01006022.1:0-12687 GCA_015342065.1 Leptinotarsa undecemlineata | reverse complement strand
TAATTAGTAAATTATTAGAAACACCCTAGGGTAACAGTAACATTACATCCATCAGACTTCGTATGATGTACATACTTATCTAATTGAATATAAAAAGGAATCAAAGTATTCTTCGAATGAATAAAAACTTTCCGCAATAATTTTTTTTTAATTTTAATTTTGAATCGATTCATATTCAGGGCTACGTCTTTTAGATCTGTGGGGAGAGCATTGTAAAATTGTATTGCCAGATATCTGTAAGAGTGCTTAGAGTTTTGGATATTCTTGGTTTAGGCAATCCAAAGTCCATTCTCTTTCTAGTGGGGTATTTATGTATTTCTTCATTTCTAATCATATTGCCTTTGGAGATTTCCTTCCTCATTTAGATCAAGCATTCATATATGAAACAGGAAGAAAGTGTCAAAATTCCGAATTGTCTAAAAATTGGTTTACAATGTTTATTGAAACTTTTCCCAGCCATTATCCTGAGTACTTTTTTTTGTAGGGTAAATATTTAAGCTGAGTGACTCGAGGATCCCCATACTATCAAAGCGTACGTCATTGTTGAATGGAATAATGAAAAATATGATATCCTCAACTATTATTTTGTTAGTTTGCTTTTCAGTTGTTTTATAATATATGTGGCAGTTGAGAGACATTTTGAAAGATACTTGATATGATATGAAAAATTCAAGCTGTTGTCAAGGTGTACACATAGTAATTTTACTGGATCTTCATCTCTTTGTTTAACCAGTGTAAAGTTGAGATTCAGAGTTTTATCAGAGTTGAGGGAAAGGTCTCCATCCTCATTTTGATTTCATTTCTTTGAGATGGGTTCCAAAGGTATTTCATCATTGTTGTAATCGAGTAAGTTTTGCTCCATTTTTGTTATTATTATTTATTCATTATTATTTATTCGAATCTGATACTGAAGTAATTATACAGTGTCTTCATGTCCAAATTTCTCACCCTTAGAACTTCGTTTAGCAGGGAGAATTTACCATAGGCAAAAGACACGTCCATTTAGATATCGAGGGGGAAGTTTAAAACCAGTGCCAGTGGTATTTCAGGTTTAACCCCCTAATCCCTAGCTACCCCACTTGATAATTACAAATGGCACCCCCTATCTTGTTACACATCATTTTAAAGATCTTAAAATCCTCACTCAACCCCGTTTAGAAAACTAAAATTGGTTGATCCGTTCTCGTAAAACAGGGCAAAAATAAAATTGATTATAATAAAAAATAAAATAATAGCTATCGCAATTAAGTAAATGAAGTTTTCTTTATCAGGTGTTCAAAATGTTCACTATTTGTAGCCAAGCAAAAGTATAATCTATTCTCGAATTCCTGTAGGACTTTTGTAAATGTTTCATTATTAATTTGTCTGCATGCATAATCCTGTGTCGTAGATCCTGAATGTCCTGCGGGGGGGTTTTGTATACCATTGTTTTCAAATAACCCCCGAGAAAGAAATCCAATGGCGTTGCAATGCATAGTATGGCGGTGCGCCGTCCTGTTGAAAATGTAAATTTTGTTCATCCAAGAGTGGGTTGTCTTCTTCATCAACTTGGTAGTACGCCAAGTTGATCCCCGACTGTGTTATGAGTGGATGGATTACATTTTCCAATAAGTTCAAATACAATTGACCAGTTTTTCAATAAAATAGGGCCAATTATTTTGTTTCCCAGAATTCCAGCCCAGACGTTTATTTTTTGTGGATATTGCGTATGATCCTCTCGAAACAAGTGTGGGTTTTCATTATCCCAGTATCTACAGTTATGCTTATTCACAAAGCCATTAAGAAAAAAAGTTGATTCATCACTGAAGCAAATATTTTTTATTGAATTCGGGTCATTTTGAATTCTCGCAGTCATCATTTCACAAAATTCAATTCTCCTATCATAGTCATCCGCACTGTGCTGAAGAATACTCATTTTGTTAGGAAAGAACTTGTTTAGTTTTAAAACTTTGTGTATAGAACCAACTGAAATATTTACTGACTTAGTGACTTTCGAAATTGTTTAAAATCAGGGTTAACTAATTCTTGTTTTCACCATTTAATTGTAACTGACACCAAGAAGCAACTGTGTGCCCTTATCTCACTTTCAGCTAAAGCAAAAAACTATGTGTAAAAAAAGAGACATAAATATACCGTTATTGAGTCAGGTGTAGCGGTTTCATAAATTTTCACGTTTTGTTATAATTCATTTCCTTTTTGCCCTATTTTACGAGAACGGATCAACCAATTTCAGTTTTCTTAACGAGGTTGAGTGAGGATTTTTAAGATCTTTAAAATGATGTGTTACAAGATAGGGGGTGCCATTTAAAATTATTAAGTGGGGGTAGCTAGGGGTAAGGGAGGTTGAACCTAAAATACCACTGGCACTGGTTTTCAACTTCAACCTCAATATCTGCTTTAGTAAGAAAAGTGTCAATAGTTGATTACGAGAAATATAGTATTAGGATGTATATTGAATCTATCGAATACCATATTTATCATTGCTTCACTAATAATCAAACTTTGTGAGTATTTGTGCAGAGATCATTTATGAAAACTCTTATTTATCATTTGTGTGGTTGAGTTGTTTTAATTCCAATTTTTTTTCAGATTACGGTAAGAAAATTGACCCATTTAAAGTTCCAGGCGGTAAGTACCTACACTAATTACTATCACTATAGATTACAAACATAATTTTTGCATCGATGAATTTCCAAACACGTTGTCTACCAAGAACGGTTTTCAATTAGCTTCTGTTAATTGTCGTGACGAACTCGACTCAATAATTTCAGAGAAAAAAAAAAGTGAAAAAACATTGTAATTTTCACCTAACATCATAATGAGGTGATGAAAATTTTCTCTTATGGATTCAATCTGATGGTAAAACAATTTTTTCTACTCCCTCAGTTTTAAACTAATCAATACGTGTTTGACAGCTGGTACGTAATGGCTCATTTAGAGTACACGTGTATTCTAAATTAATGGCGGTCATTAACATGTAACATTTACTATGATAAATATGATCTCATGAATGCATTCAATTCCCCAAAAGCCAAAATCAATGAATTTTCTCTTCATATTTTCTGTGAAATCGAACCATCAGTCCACCTATTCGTAACTGTGTCGTGAGTGTCATACTAAGTTTCGTCCAAATAGAAAATTTGCCGTTGTTCTTGTAGAACCACTTACATATTTGTTCAATGCTTGCATAAGTGAAGGAGCATTTCCAGATAAATTAAAAATCACTACGGTTATTCCAGTTTCTAAAAAAAGTCACAAGAATATCATGGAAAATCATCTAACCATTTCTATTGTGCCGATATTTGGTTGATTTTTTGAAAAGTTAATCAAAAACAAGTGAAAAAACTAATCAATTATATGATTTTCACTATAAACACGTGTCGCGGTTTTCGTAAAACCCTTTTATAGTGAAAAGCATACAATAAATAAAACAGGTTATATTTCTATTTTGAAAATAACAATCTCTTGAATCCTGATCAGTATGGTTTCCGTAAGTCTTGCTCTACTGTACAAGCAGTTGTTCGTGTGGTGAGAAACATTGTCGACGGCTTTGAAAATGGGCAGCATAGCGCTGTAACTGTGTGTGACCTGAGTAAGGCATTCGACTGTGTCTCTCACCACTTACTACTTCATAAAATGAATGAATATGGGGTTAGAGGAGTGGCTCTCTCCCTTTTCACATCGTATTTACAAAATCGAAAGCAATATGTCGACCTAGGAGACAATAGAACGTCTAATTTAGAGCCTATAGTAAACTGTGTTACAAGGATCTGTGCTGGGACCTCTCCTATTTATAATATTTATCAATGACCTTTTCTTCCAAGTTTTGCCTCATAAATGTGTTGTTTATGCCAATGACACATCTATTGTCTGCTCAGACAAAAATTGCAAAAATTCATTGAAAATCTCAAAACTTGCTGAAAGCCAAGCTGAAAAATGGTTCAATACAAGTCTTCTCAAACTCAATATGGGGAAAACCCAGAGACTGATATTTTCTTCTAATAAAGGTAAACCAGCCCAATTACTTGGTATAACTTTGGATGACTCCCTAAATTGGACATGTCAAATTAATGAATTAAATACGAAATTATCCAAATATTTGTTTTTAATGGTGCAATTGAGAGAATTTGTTTCTATTGATACTTTTCTTGCTGTCTACTATGCCTTTTCCTATTCGCTTATTAGCTACGGGACACTTCTTTGGGGGTAATTCTACTTCTGCTGGAAAGATATTTGTGACACAAAAAAAACCATAAGGATAATTTCTAATGCGGAATATCGGGAGGAAAAATTGGGAATCATGACTGTTCTATCATAAAATTAAGGACACTCTTCAAACTAACTCCCACCTTCATAACTATGAAACATGTGGTGCTAATCTTATACGACCTGCTAAATTCAATCTACAGAAATTTTCCAAGAATTCCTTGGATGTTAATCTATGCAATATATTGCCAACTATAGTCAATATTTCACAGACAGGTTTTTAAAAGGTCATAAATATTTTTCTCATTAATGAAGATATTTATAGTATAGATGAATATATAGCTGCTTCTATGGTAATGGCCGGATTTATCTTTCAAGCGAAAGTGCGTGTGATAATATTTTTCAAAATTTATTGTATTTTGTTATACAGTGCTGCTTGTAATAATGTATTTGAAAAAAAATTATGGTACCCCTTTTGGGTGCCTTATGTCTTCGTTATACTGTAGTGTTAATGTTTTTTATTTTATTTAGGTATTATTCAATTTCAAATGTTTGACTTATCACCTGACTTGCTACAAATGTTTATTACATAAGTAAACTATTTATCTACCTATCTATATTTAGTTATTTATTCTAAGTATTTATTACGCAATTCCACTATTCTTCTTCTCTCCTTAACTGCTTGACTTATGGCTTACGTATTCAATTTCTTCCTTATGATTTCAGTTAATTTACGTACTGTTTAGAAAGGAATTTCGGTCAAATTTGATGTTAGTTGTTATGGTTTGTTTTCCTCGAAACCAAACTTGAGATGTAGATTCTTATATACATTGAAACATACTCTCTGTATTTCAATATTCAAATGCATCCGAATCTCATTCACTGGTATCTCTTTTTCGCATTGTTCACCATCGCTATTGGAAAAAGTCTGTGTAGTTATCGCACTCGTTAGTACTAGATATCAGTACTTGTCTAAGAACGCCACATTTCAAATAGATAATAAAAATTTTAAGTAAATATAACTGCACCAATATCGAATTTCAACACTCAAATCGCGATCAGTTCCTGAAGTGAACACGACTGTGTTAATCATCCCCGCATTCACCGATTTCTATTCGGCACCGTAAAATAAATTCAAATTTAATTTTATACGAACCGTCAATTGTACAGTCCAAGTGGACGACTTTGCAGCAGTTCACTTCTATGTCTTGGTGTTTTGGCCTTTAAGAGTGCCGCAACTTCAAATGTGCACAATATCGTTTACTTCAACTACACTTGCAAGTGGTGAACATAAGAAAAATGATCAGAATAATCGAATTATGAGAACATAATGGATTGTGTTTTGGAGTGACAACGTAAGGAAAGTATCCAATAGAAATAGAATAGCAAAAATTTGTGTTGAGACTTTCTATCATTTTTGAATAATAATGATACACATTCAGTTTGAAAAAAAAAATTTCAGTGCATTTGACTTCGGTCCCTGGGCAAATGAATGCGTGTCACTTAGTGAGATTTTTTGTGTTTTCAGCTTTGAGCGGTTGTCAAGAAGTCACAAGACTTGTTCGTTTTCTCAGTGGAAAAACAATTTCATAAAATATTTGAGGGGTGAGGGGTGAAAAAGTCGATTTGAATATTCGGGTTTTTAATACTGAAATATATTCCTCTGAACTTTCCATTTTGACACACTGTATATTATAAACCGCTCCATTTATAAGTATAAGATATCCTCTCATGTTTATAATGAATAATCATCTACCTTCCCAATCTTTTTAAATTATTTTTCATCAACAATCTTCGTCTCAAGGATGATTCAAGTATATGATTTCGCATAGCCACAGCACACTTACGATTCTTTACACTTGTTTATATAATGTCAAGGAAAACCCCATCTGTCAAGCTGTTTCGGTTGAAGAGATTACTCAGTAGATTTTGACCCTTTTTGTAGACTCCCAATATTATTATTTTCTCTAATATAGGCAAAAACAATTGAACTAGAATGAAACTATTATTTCAAACGAAATTTCTAAAAAATGAACTTCACAATGTTATTTGAAATTGCTTATCAATGATTTAGGCACTTCGTTGCCTCATTATCTTCGGTAATCTCTACCACAGTCGAAGACGAAGCGACAGACATAAAACTAACAGATCACTGCCAACAAACTAGCAAAATATCTTTGTGTTTACACTTATCACTATTTTTGAAAAGGAATTATGCTGCAGATGGTAAGCAAAACGATTTTATTTTCGATAAATAAACCAGCATAAGCTGAACAACAAAAATGAGAAAGTCAATATTTCATAAGTAGCAATATGTTAGTGGTTATTTCGGATTTGCTTCTTTGTCTTCATCAATCCTGCTTCTAATGGTAGACGCTTCCGCATACAAATATTTACTCAGTTAGAATTTGGGAACAAGCTGTACATTTTTTCATTTTTTGTTGTTACTGCAATCGTTCATTCATGCTGAAATTCAAGTCGATACCTCTTTTTAATGTATAGCTACTTTTTCCTGAAGACTAGCACTTCTTTGATCCACTACTTTTCAGCTTTACCTGCGTCAAACAACAACCAGTTATCCTTGATGATTCTTTGGAGATTCGACGTGATTAACTTGCAATAATGCGTCTTTTTGAACCTGTTCAATTTATATCGACCTCAGTTCCGTTCTTTCTTTTTATTGTTTCAATCCAGGACCAATCTTCATTATCAGGGGCGTTCCTAAAAAATAATATTGGTATTGGAAATTTGGTTATATATATCAAGAAGGTAAGGAAAGTACTCGTATAACGATATTAATGATAGTAGTGATAACCAATAGGTATCTAATGAGATGAGTAAGAAGCATCGCAGAAAATCCTGAGTTCATAAATAATTCGGTGACCGTTGATAAGGTGAAATAATTCTGAAAGAATATCCATGAACTTTTGCAGCCGATCAACCTTGGCACTCCAACTTCTCCTGCATCTTTCATCTTTCTTTCCTGCACCTTAATATTGTACTCAATGTGCGCTCGGGAAACATCGAGAATATACTTATATCATCGTCATATACTGAAAGCATGAAGTCCTTCATATGGATGATCCTGAAGTATATCTGGAAAAAAGATCCCATTCTTTAAGGATTCACTTGCTATGGTCTCAAATTCAAGACAGAGAAATGTGCACCAGTTCATCTCGAAAGAGGACAATGCTCACAAATGGTGAGCACAGTGACGAAAACTCTCCTCAGGCAAATTATCTGCACAAACTCCGACAGGTCTGATGTAGAAGAACAAAGTTCCTGCTGAAAATACACTTAAGTGTTTGATTTCACTTCACTATTTTGGATCAATGAACCTTTCGTTCTACGGTGATGGACATTTCAGTTTGATGTGTCTATAGAATATGGTACTAAAAAGTCTTCAGAGTCCTCAACATGTCGGATTCAATTCTATATATTATCCCTGACAGGTATATTGACGCTGACAGCTGATTAACGGAAAA
The DNA here is from genome assembly GCA_015342065.1 of Leptinotarsa undecemlineata. Lineage (NCBI taxonomy): Eukaryota > Metazoa > Arthropoda > Insecta > Coleoptera > Chrysomelidae > Leptinotarsa > Leptinotarsa undecemlineata. The sequence continues at coordinate 4,996 of WOGP01006022.1, read as the reverse complement.
ACTGATTTTTTTTTATTGAGGTGGTAGAGTCCCGTTGAAGATCATTCTTCCAATCAACATCTAATCAGCATCTAATCTGATCACATTTCTATAACCGTCTTTATTGCTTCCATTGCTAGTTCCCAAAGATTGTTCAGTCTCCCAGTAGTTTTGAGTGTTTGCAGAATGAAGTCAGTTTGGACTCCCAATCATGTAACTCCAGAACTTTAATTCTGGAGATACATGAGGGGATATTCAAAGGGATATTTCTCCCTAGTATGCTTGGAATATAAAGGGAGCAGGCAAGCTGGCTGTCCTTGTTCATCTTTCACTGCCTGAACCACTGTGTATTCTGTTTTTGGCGAGTACATTAGCTTGGGATGTGGGGGTTGAGCAAACTGGCCATCGGATGCCTGCTTCCACGTAGCCCTGCTGGATACAGGAATGACAGAATCACTTGTGGTTCTGTTATGTTGTGGTACTGAACGGCATCCCAACAATGGCTCTTCCTAAGGTTGAGTGTCCGTGACAAGAGAATGAATGACACTGAGTCAGCTGTTACTACGGAACCTTCCAGATACCGGGCACCCTCTCGTCGCCTTGTCACGGTTATACGGGACTCTGTCGTGATGGACACTTAAATGGAGTCAACTTGAAAATTATATCTGACGATGAGTCTACACAGGAGATGGATGTCGAGCTCACGACCCCAATTGACCTCCCTGTAAATATAGATCAGGAGCGAGAGCTTCTCAACTCTCCCAACTTCTGATCCAATAACTGAACCTGAAAATAGGTTTGGTGGTGTAGCCAGGAAACGACTGAGACGTCTCCTCAAGAGCGGAGCACCTTATGAAACCGCCTTGCGCCAAATTTTGGAGCGGCATACGCGGAATCTGTCTCAGGTGGAGGAACAAACTCCCCATGAGCAGGATAGCAAACGTTTGCGCTCAAATGATGATTCACCAAAACCAGAGGCGAAAAAGCCCTGCACAGGCGAATCTAAGGCATCGTCAGGTGTAGCTGACGTGCAAAAACCCTCATATGGGAAGGTTGTCGTGGGTATCAAGGTGGGAATCTTGCAACTTGACCATCCGACAACCTCTTTAACAGAGCATGTACTTTGTGCCTACCCCGCTGAGGACCGAATCAGGTTTTTAGAGATCGGCAGAACCGTACTTTCACCATCTGACCTGTAGGAACAGTCACCATACAAACTAATCGACTTCGTTGAGAAGCTGGGTTTATTTGTTCGAGTGCGAATAGGTTTGAGCCACAATAAACACTTGCGGATGGCGGTAGAGGGTCGAATAGACCCACTCACTTTGGACCTACCCTAACCTTACCTGAAGGGTGCAATTCCAAGAAATTTGAAGAACACTGCCTGGTTTTATAATGACTGTATGTGTAAAGGCGCGAAATTTAAATAATGGTTGGGACTTATGAAAATTATTGTTACAGAAAGAATTGCAGTGAAAATAGTACAGATTGGAAGAAAATATTGAAAACACTAAAATAGTGAATACGAGTGTGATAACAATTCAAAAAATGTGTACTGCTATAATGATGAAATGAATTGACAGATGACAAAATCATGGTAAATTTATGATTGAACATCCAAAGGAACTATCGCAATATTCGGAATGAAATTCAATAATGTTTTTTATGATTAAACGAAGATGTTTCTGTAGGTACCTACTTTACTATAAAATATTGTGAAAAGGCCTAGCAGAATCACCGAGAGCTACTTGGCGAGTTCAAACTTACCAGGAAGTTGACCGTAACCTACTTTTATCTTTTTCGGCTGCAGCCCATAATTATTCAGTTGAAAATCAGTTACCTCATTGCTTTACCATAGGTATACACTTGAGATTGTTCTGGGTGCGAGCGATCTTGAACATTCTTGGGGATTACGCAAAAAATCTATTATATCAATCACTTGTCTCATAAATTATTTTTGTGGTCGAAGTATTTGTGAAACTCGTAATAATTATGATAGTTATTGTGATTTGTTGAGGTTTCTACGAATAACCGATTCATCAATTTTCCTAGATGTTTTTTTTATCATATTTGAGGTGTAAATAATTTCATACGCCAACGTTGTTATAGTTTGCATCTTCAGGAAAACTGGAGTACGTTGTCTAATTCATAATTGTTATATTTTTTGTCCGAATTGAAGGTTTAGATAAAAACCTTGATAACTCTCAGAAGCCTGTAATTTTTTCTTTTTCTTGGAGTTATTATGTGCTCTATGAAAAAATGTCATTAGAAAATGAGAAAAAAGTGTAAGCAAATGGGTTACCGAATGAGAAATATGAATAAGGCACTGAAAATAATATTATATCAATAACTTCATTGGTTTGTTTGCCCATTGATGAATGCTAGCTGAGTTGTGAATTGTAAATTGTGAATAAATGCATTTCATCAAATCGCACTTCCCTTGTCTAATATGATATAAATTGATTTGAAATCCCCTGAAATAATGTGTCAAAAAACTGAAATTACAATGAAATAAAATACAAGCAACAACCAAAAAGTTGAAATAAAAAATTGAACTATTAATACGAGATGATAATCTATTCTTTTTAATTTTTTGACAGATTCTTTCAGGGATTTCAAATCAATTTATATCATATTGAACGATGAAAGTCCGAACTGATGAAATGCACCACGAAACATAGTCAATCACCTTCAAACAAACGATAAATAAATGCATTGTTCATGACTATGTTAGAAAAAACGTTTCCATAAAAAATTATTGGACAAAAACGCATTTCTGAATCAACTACTCATTTTTGCCAGTATTTTATTGAATAGCATGTTGAAAGCTAAGACCTCGTTCATTATTCAACTTCTGGGGGAAGTCCTGTTAGATTATTGGTTACTCTGAAACAGAGAGTACATGCGATATGTCAGAGAAATAAAAACAAAACAAAATATGCAGACTGTATCAATGATGTATGAATGGATGATAGAAAAAACAACTATCAACATACAGGGCGTCTACTGAATGTGTGACATCAGAGTTTTCTCCAAATGGAATACCTATGATGTTTTATTTTTCATACTTTCCTAAGACATCTTCAAGAAATGATGATGAATCCTTTTTTAGTATCAGGTATTGAAGGTAATTTATATATATTGGAAAAGTGGAAACATCTGAACGGTAACATTAAGGTCGCTCAACTGAAAAAGATGTCGAACTACCTGTCAAAACGTATAATCAATATGATCGAATCAAAGTTATTAAGACACATTGGGTTCTTTAATGAAATCGCGAAGGAAACTACGAGAAAAGAGGGAACGAAAAATGTTTTTTCCAAGAAATGGAGGATTTGTTTCGACACACATTCTGTAATATGAAAGAATTTTCTTTGAAAGACGTGATGCCGAGAGATATCAAAGGGCCTCAACAAGGATGAAGTGAACGACAACGTAGCCGAGAGGTTATCTGAGGTTAGGTCCAAAGTGAGTGGGTCTATTCGACCCTCCACCGCAACCCGCAAGGGTTTATTGTGGCTCACAACTATTCACACTCGACCAAATAAACCCAACTTCTTTATAAATCCCATCAGTTTGTATGATGAGTGGTCTTTCAGGTCAGATGGTAACATACAGCTTTGCCAAACTCTAAAAACCTGATTCAGTGCCCAGCGGGGCAGGCACAAAGTATGTGTTCTGCTGTTCATCATTTTCCAAACAGAGGCAACACACACTGTCTTCAGACAGTTCCAGTCTCCGCATATGATGATTCAAATGCCAGTGACATGTAAGAAGGCCTGTTAGACACCGTAGTTCATCCCTACTATAGCCCAACAACTGTTTAATTTCAAGCTTCGAAGGGTAAATAAACGCCTTGGAGTAAGCCAATCCTGGGATATTCTGTCAGAAGTCAATAAATCTTCTTGCAATCCAGGTGTTCAATCTTTGTTTGGCAAAGCCTAAAGTAATACCAATAACAGGTTCTGGTCCGGTGAATCTGCTTGCAGCACCCCCCTTTGCAAGGGAGTCAGCAGCCTTATTGCCTTTCAGGCCAGTATGGCCAGGATTCCAGACCAGAGAGAATTTGTTACATCTTCCTATCCAGGAGAGTCGTTTTTGGCAATTCGAGAAAACGAATGTCCATAAGTAGTACTGATAGGTAGGCTAAGGCGAAAAATTAGTATTCCTGAAACCAGGGAACAATAGAAGCTGCAATTATTTCACCATTGGTTCTTGAAGTTCGTGCTGCAGAACTGTTATCGGTCTTATGCGAAAATCCAGTTAATCCCTTAAAATATGCAATAGATATCCTTAAAGATGAAACCTATCATTTCTGGAATATGGAGGAATATAGTGAATATTGAAGATGTTGAACACCTAGAAGATTTTCAGGCGCAATAAGCGGATACATATCTTCACAAACAGTCGGTTTGCATTGATGTACCAGAAGTGACCATCTTATCTTGGCAAGGTCCACGTCGGGAAGGTTTACTTGTAAAATCCTCCAAAACGCGTTGGAACTTGTTCACAGTTGGTCCCTGAGGGAGCAGATGTCTGTCAACCCCAGCAAAACTGTGTTAATCCCCTTTACCAAGAGAAAAAAATTGGACGATCTAACGCCACTTAGCCTCAATGGTGGGGTCATTCCATTTGGAACGGAGGTGAAATATCTTGGCATTGTCCTTGATAGAAGTCTCACGTGGAACGCTTACTTGGAAAACGTTTTAAACAAAGCCAGGCTGTCTCTATGGACATGACGAAGAATTTGTGGTGAAACTTGGGGTTTAGGTCCCAAGCAAATCCATTGGATTTATGTAATGATTGTCAGATCAATGATCACTTATGGTGCAATTGCTTGGTGCTCGAAGACTTTACAGAAAACGGCCCAAGCGAAGCCCTCTCGCTTACAGCGACAGGCTTGTCTGGCTATCAGTGATACCATCAGTACCACACCGTCAGCGGCCATGGAGATCCTTCTAGATCTACCTCCTCTCCACATTTTTCTGGAAAGAGAGGCTAGATGGACTGCATACAG
>WOGP01006021.1:0-12687 GCA_015342065.1 Leptinotarsa undecemlineata | reverse complement strand
TAATTTTTTGCTGCGAACTGGTTTATTTTGGGCAAAAAACCCAAGAGACATTTTTTGTTTAGAATGAAACAGGCTATCGGAAATAAATTTTTAAATGATAAACAAATAATAAGACAAGTTACATTGGAAATAAATTTTAGGGGTGGCGTTTTCCACCCCTTACAACACAGGGGTAAACCAAATAAATTACTGGCTTTGTGTCTTTTTGGTAGTACAAAACGTCAGGTTAATTTCAATATTGTCACTTTTTCATTGCTTGTGAAAAAAATTGGTATACAAATTTTATGTACTCCTTTAAGGGGCTGTATCTTAACAAGGGATGCTCCAATGAGGTTTCTTTATATGAAAGATTCTATCTTTTTTTCGATGAGGAATCACCTCCTTAAATATTTTACACTTATTCAGTTACAACCTGTATATGGTTCAATTTGTGACCTACATTTTGGTTACACCCTGTATATACTGTTGAAGAAAACAAGTATTTTGTTGACACATTTTTCTAGTATTTTATCGATTTTTTAGATATATTAGTTAACCGAGTGTAATAGTACAAGACTGACAAAAAATTGTCTTTATACTCTATTATTCTCATATTTCGTGGCTATATTGAAATCTCCAGATAAATTTTCATTTTAACACAATGAGTTCTGCGTTTACTAGAAATTCATTTGAATCACCTGCGTATAGTTCCATTAACTTTCCTTCTGTTTAGATAATAAATTAGACTCAATTTCTATGAATATGAAGAAAATTTCATTATTTTTATTCTACTTGCTAAATGTGAAAATCAAGTGTATAATCAAAGCATGTTTCATATGAATCTTCAAAATTCAAAAGTAGTTGGTTCTGTTACAGAAACAAGCAAAATGGGTAAAGAAAAAATTCACATCAACATTGTCGTTATCGGACACGTAGATTCTGGTAAATCTACATCTACTGGTCACTTGATTTACAAATGTGGTGGTATTGATAAGCGTACCATCGAAAAATTCGAGAAAGAAGCTCAGGAAATGGGCAAGGGTTCCTTCAAGTATGCTTGGGTATTGGACAAACTCAAAGCTGAACGTGAACGAGGTATCACAATCGATATTGCTTTGTGGAAATTTGAAACTGCCAAGTATTATGTGACAATCATTGATGCTCCTGGCCACAGAGATTTCATCAAGAACATGATCACAGGGACTTCTCAGGCGGATTGCGCTGTGCTCATAGTTGCAGCAGGGACGGGTGAATTTGAAGCTGGCATTTCCAAAAATGGGCAAACTCGTGAACATGCCCTTCTGGCTTTCACCTTGGGCGTGAAGCAGCTCATTGTTGGTGTCAACAAGATGGATTCTACTGAACCTCCTTATTCGGAAACTAGATTTGAGGAAATCAAGAAGGAAGTTTCGTCATATATCAAAAAGATTGGGTACAATCCAGCAGCGGTTGCATTCGTTCCTATTTCTGGGTGGAATGGTGATAACATGTTGGAACCCTCTGACAAAATGCCATGGTTCAAGGGATGGACTGTTGAGCGCAAAGAAGGAAAAGCTGACGGGAAAACACTGATTGAGGCTTTAGATGCTATTTTGCCTCCATCTCGTCCAACTGAGAAGCCACTGAGACTTCCTCTCCAAGTGAGTGAACCTTTCAAAACAGTTTTTTTAATTTCTTAAAATACTACAAGGTAATATGTCCAAAAATATTCATCCGCATAGGAACTCGTGAACAAATGAGATACTCCCAAGAAATGTAATTACCATAAGAAATAATTCCTTAATGCAAATTTAAATTCATATGCACTAAAAAAAATTCACATCATATTTTGTGATCCATTATAATCTATCTTGAGTTACATATTTGGTTGTCAAGTACATTTTTATATTGCATAATGTTCTTTCCTTTACAGTGCGAATATTATTAGTACCTTGTCTTTTGAGAGGAACAAGATTTCAAGGTCAGATATAATTTACTCAGAAAAGTATAATTTCAGTACTTTTTCGTAAGAAAGACAGAGTTTTAACACTCGTTGCCAAGAGGGCGATACCAGCTTTTTTTTCCAAATGGAAAAGGTTGTTTTTAATGTCCGACCGAAACTTGTTTTTACGACCGAAACCGAAGTTCGGCAACGGTCTCAGTTTCGGCCGAAGTCTTCGACATTTTCACTTATTGATAATCAACAAATCAACATAACAACCCATTATTTAAAGAAAAATATTAATGGCACCTCAAAAATACTTAAAATAGGTGATGTGTTTATTTGAGTAGGTGTAGATTCTTCTTTTGAATATTAATAATGGTTTTTCAAAAATATTAAACATAATATTACTTATTTGGGTTGTTACCTAATGTCACAATAGGTACTTAATATTTATGTAATAAACAAAGTTAATCATGAGTCACGACATGATTAGGCACGTGGACGCGGCAAAATATCTTCGTCGCTTGTATGAAATTTAACACGCCGAACATGACGGATCATAGCGCGAGAACTACCGAATGCAATTTCGGTTTCGGTCGTAGTTTCGACATGTTTGCCACCGAAACCCAACTTTCAGTCGGACACTAGTTGTCTTGTGATAACTCCTTTGATAGGGATTTCAATTTTCTCTACTTGATTCTCGGAAAACATATCACTGTTTCCTTAGTAATTAGCAATTTTAAATTTATTTTAAGGATCTGCAAATAAACAATAAATATCATAATCATAATTATCTGATGTTGAACCTATTGACAACATCAAATTTATTATGAAAGAAAGGTTTTGGCTTTCTCCATATTGATACAAAAAATGTAGCAATCTTCCAAAGAAAGAGAGGACGCAGGCAGTTTCAAAAATCAACTCTATGTAAAGATATGTAGATCATGCAAAGGAGTAACTTTCATACACAAAATGGAAAAAACCCTCAAAACCGCTATTTTCATATAAACATTGAATTACACGAAAAGAAAATACTTTTAAAAAACTACTTCTATACGAATACTGAATTATAATATGAAAAACCATTCTTTCTATTTTGTTTCAATTTCAAACATTCGTAATGGAATTGAATCAGATATCATTCACCAGATTCCTACACAATATAATCAGTAAAAGAAGCAAATTTCACTTACATGGAACACTGTCATCCTCACTGGTAGACATCTTGATGTTTCGCCGTAAGGCACTTACCTTGTTAACTCTTCAGCCAACTCGATTCATTCATGAAACTACGTTATTTAGAAACTTTATGTTTATTTCCTCTATTTAGTCCTTGAAGTAGTTTATACTTGTACCCGTTTAAAATTTGTTGCTATTAAGCATCTTTTAAAGCTGCCAATTTTTTACAGGACGTTTACAAAATTGGCGGCATTGGGACAGTGCCGGTGGGCAGAGTAGAAACTGGAGTCTTGAAACCAGGCATGGTTGTCACTTTTGCCCCTGTAGGATTAACCACCGAAGTGAAGTCTGTGGAAATGCACCACGAAGCTCTTCAAGAGGCTGTGCCAGGCGATAACGTTGGCTTCAACGTTAAGAACGTATCTGTCAAGGAATTGAGAAGAGGCTACGTCGCCGGAGATTCTAAAAACAATCCCCCTAGAGGCGCTTCCGACTTTATCGCTCAAGTCATTGTCCTAAACCATCCCGGCCAAATCGCCAACGGGTACACTCCAGTCCTCGACTGCCACACTGCTCACATTGCTTGCAAATTCGCGGAAATAAAAGAGAAATGCGATCGTCGTACCGGAAAGACCACAGAGGAAAATCCGAAGGCCATAAAGTCAGGCGATGCCGCCATCGTTAATTTGATTCCATCTAAACCAATGTGTGTAGAGTCGTTCCAGGAGTTTCCGCCGCTGGGTCGTTTTGCGGTCCGCGACATGAGACAGACTGTTGCTGTCGGAGTCATCAAGTCTGTAATTTTCAAAGATACGGCGGGCAAAGTAACGAAGGCCGCCGAGAAGGCACAGAAAAAGAAATAACTAGGCATAGCAGGAGATTCTGCCGAAAAGGGCCCCAAGAAGATCTTCATCAGCTCTTTTTATTTTTTGTCTAGGAGGCTGCAGCAGAATTATTTTCATCGGAAGGAGTTCAGGAGGAAAAATACTTTGTTATACGTTTTAGTTTTATTTAATTTATTGGCGTTGATGTTTGTTTAATTTTATTGGAATGAGCATTTCTGAAATGTAGGATAAGTTACTTTGATAATATTGTGATTTATTTGTTTTTGTTGACTTGATGAATGATACACTTGATACAATGTACGTAGAAGCTTCTACTCATAATCAATAAAGAAGCTCTCGGAATAAATTTCTTTGTTTTTCTGATACATTTGGTAAAACTAACATTATAGTCGAAGTAACTGATATAGTAATCTTGAAGGTGTCGGCGAAGTCAAAGGCCAAAAAACCAATACAAAGGAATTATGCCGCAAGGAATTAGTCAACGTTGACTGAAGAATTGGCGGTTCCTATTGGATAATTTCTACTAACCGAGTTTTATGATTAGCTGAAGCGTCATGTTACAGTGACCAACAGAATGTAGCGATGAGTACCGCCGTTGTGCGTGTTATTAAAGGGAAACTGCTGGAAGGTAGGAGGCACTATATCTTTTACTTGAACTATACCTGTGTGAACACGTTACTCGATAGAAAAACAAGTTTGTCTCCTTTCCTTTGCTTCCTTACCCTTATGACTGAAAAAACCTTTTTTTTTTGTTCGATTCCTCGGACGGATCGTAACGAAAAGTAGAGGGACGTCAGGTAAAGTTGAATGACTCGAGAACCTCCAATAAGTTCTCGCGAAATTATTACCTTTCTAAAATGTCAAGTGAAGTTTGAACTTTGGTTATCTGTGGGGGGTAGCCGTGGTCCATTTGGAGAGATTAGCTCCGAAAGGTTTGCAAATAACTACGAGGGGCATCTTCAGCGGTGGTTAGCAGCAATGCGTTCCGACCATCATGATTGAGACCTCGTTGGTGTACTCGTTAACTATATCATTCAGGTAGCTCGTTAGAAGATATTAGGAATCACTCGTTGAAAGGTAAGACCAGATTAGTCCTCTGGTCGCACAAATTTCAACTTCTGAAGGTTGTCGTTCGTAGGTATGCGACAGCTGGTTAACGGAAAAACATACATATTCATGTAGTATAGGAAGATTTTCCTTTATTCTTGGAATATTTTTACTTGCAATTTTAAAATTGAATATTTATATAACTTTGTATAAATATATAACTAGTAAATAAATGTTGAATCTGCTACCTTGTGTAATAATCATATAATTCTGAAGTAATCAAGTCCATAATTTTTATTTTGAATATTTTTTGTGATGAATCATCAAATTCAGAAATGTGAGCAATACTGGATCAGCTCTAAAAAATGAAAAATTGATTTTTGTGAGTCGAAAATCAGTAAAAATTAAAAAAGAATGGAAGGGTAAATTCAGTTCATGGTTGCCTATATTCACAAAATAAACAGATATGTTCATGAATTACCAAAAGAGAAATAAATAATTTTCTGAGAAGTCAAAACAAAAAAATATTGTAAAGTAAATCAATAGTGAAAAACATTTTTGAAAATCTCTTCTTCTTCTCTTTTTTTTATGGTATTTGCTTTCCTTCGGCGCAGTAGATCAAGAAAATCTCTTTATTTGTGACAAATATTTTACATGGGGCTTTCCCCATTTCATTTTGACGAAAATAATCGATCTAAGACACTTGATTCTTTAAAAAAAATGAAGAGATCCAACATACTTCGACATTCCATTCACAGAGTCGCTGAGCGCACCCCAATGTTTACATTTGGAAAAGATTCTTGTTCCATCTACATCTTGTGTCTACGACACAAAGTTGTGTCGATCTTATTTTGATTCAATAAAAACACCGGGGATTATATGCATCTTTTCATCATCTAACAAAATCCTCAATTTGAAATTAGAAATATGATCGATGTAGCTCCAATGGAATTTCAAATAATATGGTTGTACAACTTTTGGGAAAATTGTTAAGGTTAGTTTCTAACAGGGCAATACAGAAAATTATTAAACTTTGAGTTTTGATGTTTGAAGCATAAACTAACCTTGAATAGTTAACATTAGTAGCTTTTTGTCGATTAAAATGTTTTTTATCTATCTATATTCAATCTCGCTCACCATAATAGACGAAGTTACACAAAATATCTATTTTTATAAGCAGAAAATGCTTCAACTCACAGAGAGATCAAATACAAAGCACACGAATGAATTTTGATGAAAATGCATAGATGGTCTGAAAAACCATTGATAGCTGACCTGATCATCTTCACTTTTCAATCCTCATTTGCGTTGACTACCAGGACTAGTCAGTGAAACGATACAAATATCTACATTTAATTGATCAGATTTCAAATTGTACAATATTTTCCAAAAGAGGTGCAAGACGTACAACTGAGCGTACGTTTATGACAAACGAATGCTCAGTTACTTTTTCGTTGTTTAAAAAAAAATAACATTCCAAGAGTAATATGTCACATTTCCATATCTAGATAAATACAATAATATGATTATCGCAGCATAATATTGAAAAGATTCAGATAGGTACCTTTTAGTACTGAACAGTACCGGTTATCATCAATTATCTCATTTTGGTAATGAAAACAGGTTTATTTGACCAATTATCAGAGAAGACATAAAAACATAGCCCAACATGAACATTTGGTGAAATGGAACCAAGTTTCTTTTTCTCCTCATTAAAAAAATATTATAGACAGAATCGCTAACTCACAATAATGAAAAAAGATTTCTTTTGACACCAAAATTTGGACCCACCCTTAGAAAACACACAACTGTACTCAACCCAAAATCTCAAAAAAAATTATCGGGTCCCTTTTGATTATCACTAATTCATAATAGTGATCATAGATATCTATGGTAGCACTCAAGAAGTGGTTATTTTTGAAACATATCTTTAAATTGCGAAGCAAATTAAACCTGTGACTTTGATCAAATGTGCCTTAAGGAAGCAATGATCATAAGCAGAAGAAGAATAAGAAGAAACCTGTCACTGTATCCTGTCATCTGTCATTTTGTCAATCTTGTCTGTTTTGTCCATAGACGTAACTTTTGTTGGTGGTTTTGTCACTAATATTCTTGGTTATGAATTTTAACCATATTGATTATTGACATTTTCTCCTGATTGTTTTAAATTATTCTACATATAGCTTTTCACAACAATTACAGGATGTAATATTTTTCATATCAGGAATCAATTTTGGTTACTGCTTGACATTTGTATTGAAATAGATTGTTATACAGGAGATTGAATAAAATGGAATTTGTTGGCAATATTTCTGATGATGAACAGGTCACACAGTATTTTAATTGTTGTGCTCTCGCACAAGAAGCTTCCGAGAAAGTCTCTTATTTCTTCAAAATTCAAGAAATTTTACTAAGGAAAACCCCAATATTACTACCAAAATTTCTACAGAATATTTTGAATTTTACCACAGAAAGAAATCCGGATATTAAAAAAGCCTTAGTTGGTTTCATCGAAGAATTGATGTAAGTGTAACTTATTGAACGTGAGGAATAAATGTTTTTACAGTATATAGTACATGTATACTGTACACTCACAAAAAAACAACATTTTGAACACAATATTTTTTCAGTAAAGTTCGTGAATCTTACATACCAAAGGTTATGCTTCATTTACATATGCTGCTTTGTGATGAATCTGTAGCGGTTCAGAAACGTGTAATACAAGCTGCAATCACAATTTATCGCCGAACTTTGTCATGGCTTTGCATGGCCTCAATCACTACCGATGAAATGGAGGAAGCCTGGAAGCAATTGAGTGCTATCAAGTTGGAAATCGCCAATATGATAGATAGTGATAATGATGGTATAAGGACTAGTTCAGTAAAGTTTCTCGAGTGTGTTGTACTTCTTCAAACATATCCTGATGAAACTGAGAGCAGACGTCTCAATGATTTTTCACTGGATGATGTACCTTTAACACTAAAAGTTGCTCGACGACGACATTTAGAAGAGGAAGCAAGGTATGTTTATTTGGTGGCTTTCTCCATTGACTTAACATGTTTGTTCAATTACGTTGACTTATATTTAATTTTGTATGCATCACCTGTTTCATCTATATTATTATTTAACTGTAAATGATTTGAGATAAATTACAATTGGGAAACTTAATTGCTGAACAATTAAATTGAATCAGCATTTTCATATTTTTTTCATTTATTCATCACAGCTTCATTTACTTACGTGAACCAGGTAATTTCAGATATTCGCTATCGTTTGATGTAATGAACTGTAACAACAGATTGACATCTAAGTTACTGAGGTGAAGGAATTATTCTTGCGGAAACTTCACTCACAGGTTCACTATACTGATGGGGCACATTTATATGAATGATATTAATTTCCGTTTATTTGGATGTTTAGTTCATGTGATTTAAAGCTAATATTTTTTGTGCTGATCCAATTTTTTTCATTTTATATTTATTTTTTGTATACCAAAGTGTTAATGAATGAATGAATAAAGAAAATAAATAAATGGAACTGTTTTTGCTGCAATAATACTCATTGAAAGTTCTCAACTAATATTTCTTTTCGAAAATTTCACTAGAAGAATAGAATTTTTTCTTTCCACATTATGTAAGTTTGTTTGAATTTGTGGCACTTGTCACTCAATTTCAATTCGATTTAGACCCAGACAGAAAATGTGTTCATTCATCTTGTCATTTTAAACATTACAAATATGCATTACAATTTATATGTGTTTATCCATCATATGTTTCCAATCATTTAGATTCATATAGGAACATTTGCATAACTACTCATTTTTTTATTTCATTATCATTATCCAAATATTTCTCCATTACAAATTTCAGTAATTTGTTTGAAGTATTAGTGAAGTTCCATGGATCTCCACATATTAGTAGTGCAAACTTATTGGCTTGTATTGGTGCACTTACGAATATTGCTAAAAGTAGGGCTGAATTCATGGTTAGAGTAGTGAATGCTCTTGAATCTTTGTTTAATAACTTACCTCCCACTTTGACAACTACACAAGTGAGCTCTGTGAAGAAGAAACTGAAAACAGAGCTGTGCAGTCTTTTGAAACACCCCGCGGCCTATGAATATGTAGACCAAATCTCTCCCATATTATCAGAGTTGGGTAAGTGGAAATATATTATTTTTACATGTCATTACTGTCAATTTTTTAGGGTGTTCACAGTCTGAAATAAATAAGTTGATTCCTAAATCTGAAGAAAGGAAAAAGTACAAAAAGCGAACTCTATCTTCGGAATCGCTAGTTCAAAAGAGTGTAAAGCGAGCACGTCTAGATCATAACTCATTTGACATTGACGAGTCCACAGATTCTCAACTGACACCTTTAGAAGCTAACGAACAGTTTATTTTAGAAAATCTCAGTCTTGAAAAAGCAGTTTATCTCATTTTCACCAATATTCCTAAACTGCCTAATACTGTGCCCACAGACTTTATCAAGGACTATGCTGAGTTTGTCAACCTGGGAAATATTGGTAAAATACATTTGGCAAATGTGTTGGCAAAGCAATTCACTGCGGCAAATGTTGGCCCTGGTAAAAAAATTGCGGAAAAATTGAAAAGCCTGGAACAAAGCAAAAAAAGGTCAAGAGAATCTGAAGATAATAAAGATGAAAGAGAAAAGGTAGGAAAGCAGTTTTTGAAGTCAAACACTAAAATTATTAATTATTTATATATCTTTATTCAATAACAGGTCAACTATGGAGTACAGTGTTCACGAAAGGAAAAATATTTTCCTAAAAGTACATAAATATTGAATATGTTCATGTCATCATTGTAAAACATAATAGATAAGCTAAAGTTAAGTTGTCAGTAACGAAATTAGAAATAAAACCCCATTTACAGCGGTGAATTTGCGGAGTGGTTGCACCCGTCGTGAATTCGATCTCAACCTCGATCATATATTTTTCTCAGGAAAATTTATCTAGTTGAAATTGAGATGGTTCTGCAATGTTACATGGCTGACAAACTGCGAATAGTCATGCTGCTCCCTAGGTGGCTCGGAAAGTTGTTCAAAAAAAACACACATTAACATATTCTTTTAATTTTACCAAACTTTCAGGGTGATTGAATAGAAATAGCCAACATTTGGTGAAAATCTATATTACCACTGATACAATCAACTATAAAGGGTTTTACAAAGACTGTGACATGTGTTTTGCTCTACAATAGCTTCTTAAAACAAAAATGTTTATTCTGTAGAATTCCACAGTAGATTGTATCAGTTAATGTCAAACCATAAATATTTCATTCATTTTTCAGCCACCGCCCAAGAAAGAAAAAGTTAAAGTACTGAGAATCAAAACTCTGAAACTTGCAGAAATAACAAAACCTCTGGAAAAAGATGTGAAAGAAAGACTGATGCTGAAAGCTGTAGAAAGACTCCTGACTCCTCATAGATCTGCTAATAAACAACTGCATCAGAAGATTATCACAACTATGGCCACTTGTTTCAATTTAGGTGTACGAGACACAGTTTTGAAATTCCTTCTTAATGATCTCAGGTCATACGTCGATATTGCTCTGGCTTGGCTCTTTGAAGAATACAGCATTATGCAGGTAAACCCTTCAATTATAAATATATGAAACTTCTTTTTTTCAACTTTGCTCATATCACTTTGTGATAATCAAAATGCCTTCGTATGTTTACTTTGCAGAGAAATTTAGACCTTATTTAAAAAAATAAATACAAATTTTGTCAACCACCTTCGAACAAACATCAAATTTTAGATCTGTATCTGTTTAACCTACTCTCTTTAAATAATTGGAAAATTATTGGTTCTCTCACGTCAGAGAATCTGCTGCAGTGTATATGATTTCTTACCACTTGACTTGAGAAAGACATATATACGAGGTGTGTTCAAAAAATGAGGTGAATATTCAAATTTCATGAGCTGCAGCTTGTCAAATGTAGGAAGAGCTTTCTGAATTCCGTTATGGTCCCGCCCACTAGATTTGCGTTCGTTTGAAAACTATGAGAGAGAGAGAGAGGTAATTCTCAAGTCTCCTTCATTTCGATTAGTAAAAGGGCATACCTAGAAGTGCATATTAGAACTGCTTCGAGAATTGAAAAAAAAGCTGGCACAAGTGTATTACATCTGAGGGCAACCACTTTGATGGGAGACAAAATGGAAATTGATGAATATATAAATATTTTTTGAGAGAAATATTAAATATTTTTTGAGAAAAAAATATATGAATTTAAAAAACCATGTTTTCAAATCCCTAGTCACCCAGTATTAGACAATATTTCAAAACAGACTCAATATATTGGTATTTTAAACTTTTCTGTGAAAGCTCGATTTGGCACATGCTCAATATATATTACTAATGAACTTACTTTCCTACAGGGATTTTCCAGAATACCACCTCTTAGAAGAGACGTGAAACTAGATGATAGTTATAACTTCCTTCTATGCAGTTTCATTAATGTATCTGCAACAGATGCCCTGATTTTATCGAGGCTACTGCTCGAAGCCCCTTCCATAACTGATGATGCCCTGGAAGAAGTGAGAGCTGTGTGCAGAGATGAGAGACGGTCAGGTTAGTTTTCGAACCAAAGAGATTCGTCTCTAAATAAGAAATAACTTTTGCTGACTACTGAATTTCATTCTACAGGCTGGGCTCTTGGACTGCTGCGTGACTTGACCGTGAGAAAACCTCCGAAGCAGTTGGTCTTCCTCAATGCTCTTCTGTCCTACACTACATACGAGTCCAATGCTGTACGAGATTCCGCTATTGGACACGTTCTGGAACTCCACAAAAGATTCGACTTGAGATTGGTTATTGAGGAGTTTGCTAGGATGAATATGGAATTCCTGAAACTGCCCAAACCACCAGAAAGCTTGTGTGGGATCAATCAAGGACGGTTGAAAAGTGAGAGTTGGGGAGATGATTTCATCAAAGCCTGTTTACTCCCTTATGTGTCGTTGCTGCCCGTTAATGAAAGTCTCATTCATGATTTGGCAAAGGTATTTTAGATTGTTTTTTTTTAACTGATTAGACAATTCTTAAAACAGTTTTTTCTGAAATTGGATATATTCTTTGGCCCGACAGGTTGTTATAGAAAGGAGAGGTATTTGTTGAAGAAATTCCTTACATACGAGTATGTAAAGGGCTGTAAACTTTTCTGACCTCAAAAAATGTTTTTTCATAGTCTTCATGATTTCAGTTACAAATTTGAGTATATTTTGCTCTTATGATTATAAACACTTCAAGGTGAAATTGTTCAATATTCACAATGTAAAGGTACTTTTCTCTTGGATAATATTTACATTTTTTTTATGAATTTCGTGTGCAATAAAAAATATATAATTTAACTATTGCATTTTGATTCATAGACATTGATCTAACTTGCATGAAAAAAGTTTTTTGAATGGTGGTGCATACTTTTTGACAGGCACTTATAGTTTGTTTGGGATATATAAAAGGTATTTTACTAGTTCGGACTTCCATTGTCTAATATGATTCGAAATCTATGGAAGAACAAATAAAATTAGAAATATATATATATGCAGCTTCTTTGAACTTCCTCTCAAACCATTGTTCCTCCCTGAGGATTTATGATCTCAGCTTGGGACCACTTGATGTTATATTTTATTTTTATATATCACTATTTTTTAAATGTGTATGTATACCATATTGTACTGACTTTGTCGACAAAAT
>WOGP01006020.1:0-12688 GCA_015342065.1 Leptinotarsa undecemlineata | reverse complement strand
TATACTGTAGATGAAAATGTATATTGATGCATGATGATGCAAATCCACAATTTGTTTGTTCTTATATTGTTGTTATATTGAAAATATATATAAATACATTTTGTTTATATTCAAGTTGAAAAAAAATTTTAAAAAAACGTAATTCTGATTGGATTCATTTGAATTGGTATTTGTGAGAAATAAAAATGACTACAGGAGCAGTACCTCATTGTAGGATATATTTTTATAATTGAAAATTCGTCTCTGAATGTTGTCAGCTGGGATACTACAAGTTTTCTTACTCACTTCGATCAAATAACGATTTCACTAAAACTAAACAAAGAATCGAAATAAATGTCCTCCTTAGGAAAACATAGAAGATTAGTTTACAACTCATTTATACCACGAAAAATTAGAAACTTACTTATGTTTAGTTTCATTACCTTGAAGGGTTTTTCGCCAGTATGGATTCTCTCGTGCCTCTCCAGATGTGATAACTTAATAAAACTCCTCTCACAAACACTACAAGGAAATTTTTTTGCCTTTGGAAGACAAGACCTGGAAGTTTTTCTAGTTTTGGTGAAGAAACTTTTAGATCTCTGATGTTCTGCGATGTGAGACCTGTATTCGAGGCGATTTTTGAAGTTAACTTTGCAATGGGAACAAGTGAAAGGTTGAATAGTCTTACATTCCAGTTCATGGGATTTCATATGTTTCACATAATCGTCCTGGAAGTTGAAAAAGTGACTTAATCTGAGTATTATATACATGATCTGCAACATAACTGAACAAATTATTAACAATCTCTTTCTTGATCTGAAAACTTAATTGTACTTGTTCATTGTTTTCAAACATACAAAAACATTACCTCTTTCTCAAATTCTGCCCGGCACTTTTCACACGAGTGTACCTCCTCTACATGATGTACCATCAAATGGGATTTCATACCCGCAGCCCTCTGATGTGTCAAAGTAACATTGCAAATAGGACAGCTTCGTTTTTCGTCCGTTGGATGATCTAATATCACATGGATTTTCAAATTATTTTCGACGTTATATCCAGCAGAACACTCGGTACATTTGAATTTTTTTTGAAACTTGTGAGACTTCAAATGATCTTGGTATTCATTTGAGGTACTAAAATTATCACCACACCTAATACACATGTATTTATGAGTATCTTGTGAATTGGGTTCTGCCATCACAGGTTGTGGAAATTTGTTTGCATCTGAACTAGAGGGTTGAAATTGATTTTGTGGCAACTTTATTGCGACTATAGCGTCACTGAAATAAAATCAAAAACAGGATCACAAGTCAAAACAAATAATTGGTAATGATGTTCTTATTATAAATTCAACTCAACAACTTGTTGATGTGAAAAATTTCCATTCTGACAATTTAATCTAATCAATGGCAAGCAATATGATGAAATGAAAATATTGGAAGTTCAATGAAAACCTTAAGTAAATTGCATGCTTTTCATATAGTATGCATATTTGTCACAGATAAGGATGTACTTGCAGCAGAAGAATGACCACAAAAAAAAATCATAGAAATGGAAGAATATTCTCTGAAGAAGATTTAACACTAAACAAAACAAAGTTGACACAATTATTAGATATGACTATGCTTCTGTCTCTATCAAATTATAAGGAAAGGTTCGTGAATACTGGACGCAAAATGAATATTATGAATTAAAAACACTTTCTGCTCATTTATCATATCATCAGTTTGAGTCCCTATCATATATGCATAGTCTGAATGAATCATACAATTAAGTCATCTGTTGGTGGATAGTTGAATTTTGTGAACGTTTAAAAAGGTGAACATTAATTCAGTTAAAACAAACTTATTTATTATAATCTGTTGTTATTAGCAGAGAAGCTGGATCAGTCCCTGAATTTTAGTACTGTAAAAACACACATATTCAAATGAGTCTTTTTTAATGTCTTTCATAAGTCATTCGACTGCAATCTTGACAGAGAATGAAATATTCATTGTTAGCTTTTTGGTATACCAACCAAGTTGTTTGTAATGTGGTCAAATAATGTTGACAACTATATTTATACAACTGTCCTACACTGAGAGACTTTCAAAGTGTAAAAACTTGAGGAGCATTAAGCTGATGCAAAAATTTAGTAAAACCAATGTTTTCACTTCTCGTTGATGAAAGAGTTATCAGCTATCAAAAAAAATTACAATCGCAACATCTTCATTTTTACAACACTGATATATCCTTTATACCACAAACTTGAGGAACTTAAAACGAATGTTATATAACCATTCGGAAAAACAACAGATCTACTCATCACTTATTCAGGTTGGCTATGCCATGTTTCAGATGATAAACAACAGGGTCAGCAAGTTCAATAAAAAGGTTGACATGAAATGCGAGATCAATGACACCTTTGACGAATGATTTTTTGATCCACCAAAAAAATCAAATTTGAATTGTATACCAAAATTAATCTTCAGATAGATTTGCACTTAGACAGTTGTGAAAATAGTTCTATTTATCTATTCATCACCGTTTTTGAAGGAAAATTATAAATATTTACCTTGGTATGTCAGTTTCCTTACTAGTTGATGTGAAAATGTTAACTAGTTCAAACATACTTTGATTTTCAGTTCCTTCCCCCATCTAAAATATGAACGATCATTAGTGAATTGAAAAATATTCCCTTTTTTGAAGATTTAAACAAAAGAGGTATGGATGGCCACTGTTTGGAAGCTCACCATTATGATTCCAAAAATATAGATATAGATGGTCAAAAAAATGGAGAAAAAATTGAATGAAATATTTTAAAGAATTCTCGAATGTGAAAAAATTTTCAAATTTTTTTATTTTTTTTACGCCAAGGACTAAATTTATAAAAACAGCAGAAATGAACTTAAGTACTTTAATGAATTTTATAAAGTCTAGAAAGACTTCAAATGACATTTTCAATACGACGTTTCATATTTCCAGTGTCCCGTTAATACTATTTTCTCCTATACAGAGCTATATAGATCTTATTCATCAAGTTTGTTAGGTCATCTTGTGAATAAAATGGTCCATCTCATGCATGCAATACGGCCCAGCCATTTTGTTGGTCTTGTCCTTACTTTTAGTTACACCATACTGATGGTGGGCCAAATTGACTGAAAGATGTAGGGTAAAAGGATCAATTATTCACAAAAAGTATATTAGGAGTTAGAATAAATGCAAATTGTTTTCATATTTGGATGTAAGATCCCAAAAAATCCCTTTCTTCACTTAAAATAATTTTGGGACAGTTCGACAATTAATTAATACATTTTTTGTAAATAATATGAAAAAATGTTTCAGATTCTTTGGAAATTATTTTGTACATAGGAGTTTTTGGGAAAGCTGTGTGATGGAATTGTTCGATACTATACTACACTTATTGTAAAATTTTCACTGAACAATTTACAAAACCACAACCGTGTTTCGCTATACAACAGCTTCCTCGGGTTTATTCAAACGGTCTATATATACAGGATTATTCTCTTTTTCAGCACATATATCGGTGGTTACTAATTGAGGAAAAATCATACCTATTAAGAATTTATATAAATATTGTCCTCGGAGTAAAAAAAATAGTATTTTTAAGTTTTTTTTCACATATCTTGGGAACCCTATATCATGACTGTATTATGACTATACAGTTGAGCACTAAAAAAGTAGCCACCCTGTATTTCATAACAGAAGGAGTAAATCTTCAGTTTTAGCAGCTACTGCTCTTCATTACGATCATTTTATTGTATTGATATAATGTGAAATATCCATACCTCAGCAGTTTTGGGTTCCTGAATTACACAAAATATTTTTGATTCATTGCCATCACTGGTACTAAATGTATTGTGCTCTAAATTTACAGCTATGTAGGGTAGATCATTAATCATATTGTAAACGTTTGTATGACTGTTATTTAACATGATTTTGTAGAGGAAAAATGAAAAAAAGAACTCCCATAATTGTAAAGTGATTCAAAAAATCTTCAATTTGCTATAACCTGAAAAACTAAAAGTAAACAATATTCTTCTTCCCTAATTTAAAAGTCACAGCTTCCATAAGTAGGCGCTATATGACCAGCTCTCTTCCTTTGTGTATGATTTTCACAATGAAGTTTCAATTTTCGATATCATTCAGGTGTCTGCATTGGTATTTGGTGTTTATTGTTTTGCTGTGCATGTAAAAGTATTTGATACCTAACAAATGTCATTAAGTACCAGTTGCAAATCCAAAGTATGAATAAACGAACGAAATATACGACCGTCTATTTAAGTTTCGATATGTCCTTTAGACATTGCTTTAGATATCGTAATTAGACGATGACTCCCTCTGAATATTAAATTTAAATACAGAACAGTGGCTTTACTACCATCATTGTCTAAGTCTATAGACAATGCTACCATTATGCAACTTCGATTAGGAATTGCTAGATAGCGCCATCAGAATCATGTAGTTACTTCTGATTACTAGGTGACACTACCAGATATATAATTTTGAAATTTTAGAGTGTATGTTTAGTTGCAGATATCTAGGGTTTTGAATTGATTTTATAAGTTATTCATTGAACAAAATGAATTTTTGTAGGATCGAAATATGATCAGCGAACCACAGTGAAGGTGAAAGTTATTTTAAGACATTACGAATTTGAAATAACCTCAATGAAATGAATGCATCGCCGATTTGATGGGTGCTGTACCTATATAGAAATGAGTTATTTGTAGTTATACATTTTCTTTCAATTTTTTTAGTAAAATCTTAATACTCCTATTCATTTTGTGTGTATTCGTAGTGACTAATCCAAAATAGTGGGATATGTAATGTTTGTTTACATTTGCATGTTGCATCTGTTTACATACACCAGAAATTCAAATCAAAATTTGTGAATTCAAAGAATCGTCCAAATTACTACTTTTTCATGAAAAAAGTGAGAAACAAATCTCTGAAGTTTTCGCGAAAAATAAGTGAAGTGCCTTGAAAAGATAGTCACATTTTATCTAAACGGTTGAGGAAAAATGGCATCTTTGAAGTGCAAGGAAATGTTTTGTTTAGCTTATTCAGGATTATTATTCGTGAGTATATCCTTTCATACTGTATGTACTTCAAATTTTTAAGGCAGTATCTTCATTTCATATTCAAGTTTTCAAGTATCTGACCAATCGCAGCTATAATTTTTATTACGAAATACACATGATTGGTTCCAAAACTAATTGTTTCTATTCTGTAAAATAATTTTTCCACTGGCAATATTTTCTATTTAAATCTATTATAGACGAATACTTTGAATAAAAATAATGTCACTAGTATTTATTTGCTGAAACTTCGTCTTATATATCAATAAAATCGAAATTGGTTATGTCTAAGTTGCCGTACCCGAAGAATTGAATTGAAAGTATATAAATCAAAACTCATTGATTATATACATCGAAAGGATTGCCGAGTTTTCTCATTCTATTTGTCACTATGCGACTTTGCCGTTATTACTAGTGACGTGACAAATAGTGTTTTATCATCTAGCCAATAACCAATAAAATGGAAATATTTGAAACCATAAAATATACAGAGTATGTTGAATCACTAAAAAACTTGCCCATTAGAGTTGATTTGAATGACATTTCAAAATTTACTGTTGACGTTTCAAATCTTTTCTTCGGTTACGTATAAAAATTATGGTGATTGTTTCTCGAAGACGAAACGTCGGATTGAAAACCTGTAAACACCATCTTGTGCATCTTGAGTGGGCTCACATTTTGGAGATATTTCATCACCGTTGGTGACGTCACAAGTTTAATTCAATAGATCAGAAACTAGACCACCCCTTCAATGTGTGTGTTTTGATACTAAAATAAGATAAAAAGATACTTATTTGGAATTTTAAATAAACCGATTTGACTTGAAAATAGGGTACTTCTGCTTACATGTTATACTTATTTATTTACAATCAGCTGCTGTCCAAATCCGTTTTCTACAGCGGGCCTGTTCGTGATTGGCATTTGTTTTAGGTTTCCGGAATTATGCTGATTGCCTTTGCTTCGGTTTTACTGTACAGGGTATTTTATCACTTTGATTATATACCTAATAGCACCATAGGACCTTTGATATTACTGATTTTACTTGGATTCGCCCACATTTTATTAACTTGGTTGGGAGTGAAAGGGCCTCCACGGGAGCACAATTTCCACATAGTAATGGTAAATAGGCTTTAGGAAAAATACCGATTTTTTTTATTTTCAGTACTTTTTTTAGTTTATTGTATTCACATTCGTCTTACTCATTTCGGAATTTGCGATAGGAGTATGGTCAATGATTTTATGGGACGAAGTATCTGTTTTATCGACTGATTTGATGACTGAAGCTTTTAATATTTTGCTACGTGATCAAGTATACAATAAAGATTGGGCGAAATTGCAAACTCAGGTATATATACTTTTGAAAAACTTTTGTATGCAGAGGCAGCGTGGCCGAGCGGTCTAAGGCGCTGGTTTTAGGCACCAGTCCGAAAGGGCGTGGGTTCGAATCCCACCGCTGTCAATTTTTTTTTATTTAATATTTGAACATTTTCAGCTACAGTGTTGTGGTCTACACGGCCCCAAAGATTATACTGCATTTACATCAGAAGCAAGCACCTTGCCCTTCATGTCCTGTAAAAATAATGAACTATCTAATGCCACTGAAATAATTCCTCATGAAGATGGGTGCCAAAAAAGACTCATTAAATATGCTGAAGGCATCCTTATTGAGAGTGCAGTAATAGGATTTTTGTCTGCAGTTTTTCAGGTGTGTCTTCAGAAGTGTATTCTTTTTCATTTTTCCTATATTCGTTTTCAAGAATGAACTATATTATGGAGTTGGCCATACCTAACGTATTCAAAAAACACTTTATTGTGAGATTTTCACTAAATGATTTTACAAAAACGCAACAAGTAGGTGTTTCGCCTTACAATGACTCACAATAAAGTGTTTTTCAATACGTCAAGAATGAACTATTTTGGTAATAATATAGTTGGCATTCAAAACTTTATTTTGTTTCAAGGTATGAATCTGAACAATGAAAAAATAAGTTTGGCTCAAAAAATTAACAATATCAAAATTATCATATGTAATTGACACTAAATCTTAACTTATGATGGCACTGTTTGGAACCTTTGGTGTAGTAATGAATATTACTACACCAACACCAAATCGGTATTTTTAACACCTCGTCACGTGTTTCGATTCTCTTGTTTCGATCCTCTTGAAGATGATCACCAAGTGATCATCTTCAAGAGGAAGATTTAACAGTTAAATCCTCTTGAAGATGGTCACAAGTGACCGAAACACGTATCGAGGTGTGTTGAACGTATCGTGTTGAAAATTTGCTTCGTCCGTAAATAAAATATTTGGTAAAACATTATTATTGTGGGCCATCGTATGAATCAACCACTTGCAAAACATTAATCTTGTGTGAAAATCCTGAGGCAATAGAGCTTGGACACAATAAACTTGTTTATTGTGTAAGTTTGAAAATGTCTATATAGGACGAAACTGCAGTAACGTTAGTTACAATTGAAAGTGGTAAAAAACATAGAAATTTTTATTTCTCTTTTCATTATATATTTTATTGTGTTCCAACTTTTATGCCATTTTCTTCTACTAGTATATAAGTATGTATTATTCTTTCCATTTGTTGAAAGTTTTACTTTTATTTACATTGTATTTTACGTTGTGCAACTGAAATTACCATTAACGATAGTTATAAATTGAATTCTTATATGTCTTTTTCACTATCAATAATGTTATAGGTTTAACTTTATATGTTTTCCCTTATTCAACTATTATTATTATGTTGTGTGAAACCTTTCAAATGAATTATTATTATTACCTCCACCTCAATCCGTTGACAAACAATTAAAAGTGCTTCAAGCGAAAAAGTGTTTCGACTTTGTAGATGAATTCATACTTGACGTATACATCATATTGAGTGACATGTTTCTGAAATGTTCTATCCTTTCCAATAATGGCTTTAATAGGAAATATAAAAAAGTACAATGTCTCAGCCTAGGGTTTATTGCACTAAACCGCATAACTTCTGATCCAAATCCTATCCCCAGGAATCATCAAGAAAACTCAAGGTTGTTTTACACTCCTACAAATAGACTCTTGAGATCCGGATATCCAGACACGTCCGAGACGATGATCTCCTCGTTGTGTCCAGTTCTTTCAAATTTTTTATGCTATTGGAGGTTCTTATACTTTGATATTTTTGTTTTTGTATGCTTTATATGTTAGTACGCTATTTATGCTTGTAATCTTTTTATGATTTTGTGCTCTTATGATTTCGATGAATTTGATGATTTTATGCTTTTTATTGTTTTTCCTGGTAAAACTATATTACGAAAAATACTGTTTTGAAAATCCTGATAATTCCACGATTAGCTCAAATTTACATTCTCAAAATATAATTTTGAATATCCCACTTTCGAATTAATATCTATATATACTAATATAGCTATATACCTATGTAATGCAATCTCAAAAATTTTATTCAGATCACCACTTCGTGTTCTCTATCTGAAGTCAGACACAATGAATACCCTTTCAAAATTTCATGTTTCATACATAAAATATGTATTGCTTCAAAGTTATGACAATGCTACCATCTGTTCGATGAGCCCCTTCAATGAGAGCTAATGAAGGTTCTACTGTGTCGGTTGCCAGGTTCTTTTGTCCAGTACTCTGTGTGCTTCTTATTGGTCCATGTCCTAATCTGGTTTCGAACCAATAATTTTGGTACCTCCAGAGCTGGTTGAGGACCTATATATGAAGCGTGTAGCGCATTCATCAGCTTTATCATTACCTGTCATTTCTGAATGCCCTGGCACTCAGTACAAAGTTAATTTGTTCCTCTTTGCAAGTTCATTCAGTTCTTCATGGCTTTGCCAGACCAGTTTTGATGTCACCTTCGGGTTTGTCAGAGCTCCTAGTGCGCTCTTGCTGTCTGTAAAAATATGCATCCGCTCATTTCTTGGAGGTCTCAATTTATTTAGCCTTGCACACTGCAAGATAGCATACACTTCCGCCTGAAAGACGGATGTGTATAGTCCTACGACAAGTTACTGACTGATTGGACATTTCACTAGTTTATATTACGCAGTAATTTTTCAAGCCGAACATTTCGTTTGCCCTCTACTACACTTGAGCCGATTCTCTATTGATTTATCTTCTATATCTTCCGATTGTGGAAGGTTATAACCCCAAAAAGTCAGTATAAAATAACCTTCATATATCTGCCGATGCCATGTTTACTGCACCCACCTTATAAAAACCCAAGTAAATGTGTTTACCGTTCCGTTAGCATCCAGCTTCATATTTTCTAGTTTGAAAACTCGTATAGTGCTTTTTAGCTGACTCACTCCCCAAGTAAGCACCCTAAACTCTTCGGCCAATAAAACCAAAAAATTAATTGCCGAACCGACACCTTATAAATCATATTTTAGTATTTGAAGGCGTTATGAACTCCTGCTTTCGTAAATCGGACTCATTGGCGTATCAAAACGCTACGTGATACATTTCAAAACAAAGCTTCGTCAGGTGGTTTTATTCGTCAAACTAGAAGGCATTTCAAAATGAATTGACAAATGATATTTCTATGAAATTCCAAATAAAAATATGTGATAGAGAACACAACAATATTTTTATTAGGTCAGAGTTCGCTTTTTACTTTCCAATGTAGAAGAAAAATGACAAAATATGCGAGGATTGAAAACAGAGTATGTGTGAATGTGAGAACTTATGTACGCATGTAGGAAGTTATATTTTTTTAAAATTATTTCTTGCTGTGATTTGTTTGTTTATTCATTTTGGTTTATTCATGTATACATGTTCATTTTGATACTATCATCATGTTGTACTGTGTATGAGACAACTCGACGATTTGAAATTTTAAGATTACTTCAAGAAAATAACATGTAATCAGATTGAATATTTGGAATAATTCAATTATTTCAGACTTTATAATTATTATTTGTATACACCATCAATTCAATGATTTATTTGTTACTTTACATGGAATACTGATGTAAACGTTTATTTTAATTTACGATGTAAATAAATAATACATATCGTCAACTAATTTCAAATTGTACAAACGTACTAAAAATAATATGCAAAATCCACTTTTATCACGTATAATCACAGTGAATTATATTCAAATCAATCAATTGATAATGAATATGACACACCACAGTATATTATTTGAAAAATATACAGTGGAATATACAGTGAAATTTCAGTCATTGTAGATACCAACAATCGAAACGTAGTGAACTAACGTGGCTTGGAATCTCTTAACTTTGTATCTCAGGGATTTCAAATCATTTGATATATTAGACAATGGAAGTCCGAACTAGTGAAATTCGTGATGAAACATTGTCAATCACCTTCAAACATACAGTGAAATGTATTAACGGTGTCTCCCAGTCAAAAAATCAAAGATCAAAACTCTACTTTGCCAAGCTATCGCTTTTAATGGAAAGCTTTTTCAGGGTTTGACAAACTGAAAAAATTCATAGTCATACATGTTTCACTTTCTTTCTTCAATTAATGTGTTCAATTCATTATTTTCACTCATTTTTACTGACCTGAAAAAGCTTCCTATCAGAAGCAAAAGCTTGGCAAAGTAGAGCATAATTTTGATTTTTTGACTGTTAGTGGTTTCAATACTAAAGTTTTAACTAGCTCACTTCAGATACTTATTTTCAGATCGCAAGAGAGGAGAACAGTGCCGATAGCGACCAAAAGTGAGGTGTTTTTTATAAAGCGAATTCAAATTCCAATCAATATTAAAGTGAAAGACATTTTGAGTAGACTAGCGGCCCCTTAGGCTAGTTACCAGGCTGAATGTTGACGAATTCGACAAAATCATCAGTACGGCCGTCTAGTAAAATAATGAAGTATTTTTATATTGTGGAATTGGCCGCAGTGGTAGTGCGCCCGACTCTCGAACCGTGTTAGAAATCACACGTTAAAAGGTAAGACCTCGTTGATCTTTAGCTCGCACAAGTTTCTCAACTTCTGAGAGTTGTTGTTCGTAGGGGGGTGACAGCTGATCAACGGAAAAACAGATTTTAAACAGATTAAGAAATGGTAATGAGAAAAGTCAGGAGCGAGACAGATGTGCCCTCAGATGATGTCACTATGGAAAGGAGGATTTTAGGCAAAAACTCTCGACTGAGAAGCAACGGCCATATCAATCAAAGAAGAAGAAGAAGCTAACTTCAAGATGTCGTTTTTTTGTGACAGTGTGTGCGCACATCGTAAAAATTTACTCTCATTTTTTCCTTACGCGCCAAAAACAATATTTCGGATCTCAACATTTGAATCAGTAAGTTCAGGTTATGAATAAGAAATTTGGCAGTTCAAGTATTGACAAAAGC
Organism: Leptinotarsa undecemlineata; assembly: GCA_015342065.1. Classification (NCBI taxonomy): domain Eukaryota; kingdom Metazoa; phylum Arthropoda; class Insecta; order Coleoptera; family Chrysomelidae; genus Leptinotarsa; species Leptinotarsa undecemlineata. Next base: position 1,283 of record WOGP01006020.1, on the reverse strand, counting down.
GTTATGTCATAACGCAAGTTACTGAAACCATGCAACGACGCACAAGGTTGTACTATGCTGAAATTCCGTATGAATAGACACTGAATTCTCAGAAGTATTATTGCATTAAAACAAAAACAGTGTTGTCAGGTTGTGACTCTATATATTTTAACATATGATAATTATTAATTATACGCCACTGCAAGATTGAGTCATAAACGTCACAGTACTATTTTGGAATTATATCATAGCTCAGTGGTGACGTTGAAGGGGTGGTTGATAATTCAGCACCGAAATTCAGATCGAGTCATCCAGGTAAATCATTTTTCCACAAATATCCCGTCACAGATGAATCTCAACCTCCAATTTATCAAAGAGTTAGAATTTAACATCACTATGAGTCTAAACAGTTCGAGGTGTACTGAGTTGAACCTTATAACGATGAGTAGCCACAGTCCGTCGGATATTTCTGATATTTCTCGCTCTTGGTGGAATCAAATGTGCCAAGGCACTTCAACACTTCCCTTGAAGGTATCTGTAGAAGAGAGACAAATCTTCAACCTTTGTTGGATGTTCCAAACTATCAAGGTTGCAAGTGAAGTTCGTCGCCAATCAGGCGAATCCCTGTTCTGAATGGAATCCAGCTGCTTTAAAGTATGTTTGAGAGCGGAGCTCCATACATGAGAAAAATACTTCAAGGAAGATCTGATCTGACTTTAATAAGCATCAAATGTTGCTGAGCTAAGAAATGAAAGCAACCATTACTATCAGTTGAGCACTAATATCTGTTAGCTGCAAAAAATATAACAATTATTCAACTGACGAACTTAAGAATGATAAAGCACGAACAAGCTTTCAGCGATAATATGTTGATTTTCAATGAAAAATTGGCACAACGTTGAATGTAATGAGTATAAGTTTATTATCTCAACAATAATATAACTGTACCAATTGTCTACAACAAAATTTAACAGTAAAAACTTGGATGGACCGCGTGAGCTCTCGTGTTACGCATGCGTCAATGAGACGAATATATGAGCCCAACATGACGTTTTGAAATCACCCTTATATTTGCGCAATTACAATAACTTCAATTATTTCAATAGAAAATCTGCACTATTATTATAACCCCCAAAGATTATTGGAAATCGCAATCGCATAGTAATTTTAACTAAGCAGAATAAGTAAGATCAATAAAGGAATAAAATTTATATATACAGGGTGTCCCTGGACTTCCTCTTTTCCTCTCGGGAATGTATAGATGGGGTCAAAATATCACCAGTACTTCATATAACTTTTTTTCC
>WOGP01006019.1:0-12688 GCA_015342065.1 Leptinotarsa undecemlineata | reverse complement strand
CAAAACAGAATGTTTTGTTAACGTTGTTGTTGGAATAGGTAGAGGTATGTCATGAATTTGACGGGTACAGTAGGTATTTTCAGATCTATAGCAACTTTATTGAATAGACGTGCTAACAATACGGCATCACATAACCCTAATCTAGGCATGGGGATGGCCTTCGGATGGATTTTGCACATATTAAGGTAACTTGGACACATATTAAGGTAACTTCGACACATAAGTGGGTTCCGCTCTGCGAAGATGAACGACCAAGCACTACAAAATTTGTGTGATATCAAAAACATCAGAATGGAATCTCAGTTGTCATATGTATCTCGAACCACTTCTGGATAGCCTCTATTTTTTGTCATTATCTGTCATTTTTCAGTGGCATGCTTTAACTCTAAAACTCAAATTTGAGTTTCCATGAGCTGTGTAAATTGATGCATACAAATATTCTAATAGATAAATGTATTTTATGTAGTTTATAACCAGTGAAGCGACATTCAGCTTGGCCGAAACAGTTTACAATAATAACGTATGGAAATAACAAAAAATAGATATAATCGGCGTTGTTATCGATGGTATCGACTAGATGAAATTGTCTTCTGAGATGATATTCAATTCATAGCACATTCAGAATACTCGATTCAATTTTTTCAACTCGAAAGGGGAAATTACTACTTCGAATTTTAAAATATACAAAAAGAGATTTTTGGGTTGATTTCTTTAATTGACAAAACAAATATAGAATTCATCACAACTCAGGGAGTGTCAGTATAATTCTGGAAAGAACATTTTAAGATAGACGGTTGGCCAATTTACGCAAATACCTACGACCACCTCGTTTACAGAACTTAACACCATTCAGTTACATCTTGCGGGCATATGCATCCAGTGAATACCAGAGATATCATGAAATTGAAGATTGAAACAACAAAATATGTATGTGTTGACTTATCAACAACTTATTTTGATAGAATGGGATTTCCATTTGAAAAATTGAGTTATAGCTATTTTGCAAAGACTAATGATTAGATCATTATCATTTATTTCTTTTACAAAATTTTCATATTTCAATTTCATTACTTTACAAAATACGTTTTTTCACGTTTCTGATTATCAGAAATATTTAGAAAATATAAATGAATGAATAAATAAGTCGATTATTCGTAGAATTAAGTTGAGGATTATTCAGGTGCTACCCTGTTGATACGATTATATACTCGTACATTCTCTGTCAGACGATGAGTAATTGAATTATTATTGATCACATTTGCCATTTTGCTTGACAGTAATCAAATTTGATATGAAAATAATTCAAAGTTACCTACTCTTGATTGACTATGTGAAGAAGCATAATTTAATAAAGTCTGACTTTGGAAAACTCACGACATGCATTAAACTGAAAGCTCATAAAAATAACTTCATTCTGACCTACTTCCGGCACGATTGGCTCTTCATTTGTTATTTCAATTTAATTAATTGGAATTTTGTTGAGTTTGTAAACAGAGTTTTTTATTTAACCTGATATAACTCATCCATCAAAATAGTAATGTTTATTGAGATTATCTTGAGTGTAATCACAGTTCACATCGATTGCTTTTTTTATATTGGGCTGATTTCAAACTGTCCGTATATGTTGAATATGTTATTGAGAAACAATTGCAATTACAATTTGACAACTTTCAATATTGCCTTGCTTACTTTTTATGGCCTAGTCTTCTGAATATACCCATTCATAAGTAAATTTTCCATAGTTCCTGATCTACTAAAATATTTTCATTAAAAAATAAACTATGACTTGATTTGAAAAATAGATTCAATACCCAAAGGAAGGTCATTAGTCATTCAAGTTATTTTTCCTTTTTGTAAGTATGTCCTTAACATTTCTGGCGATATATAATTAAGTTTTGAAATAAGCTACTTTTATATAAAACACATTGTAGAATAGTTTGATGTAACAGTCCAATGAATCTATCGTGTAGTAAGAATTGTATAATTATTAACGTGAAAAATTCAATAAAAATATATTTATTCACAATACATTTTCAAAATGCAACTCTCCAATTTCTTGACAGAAACTTGAAAATCTATTCATTAATCTGCTGAAAACGCCTGAGTTCTCTATGTATTTTTTATTTTCCACACTTTTTCATCACATTATGATTTGGGAGGTTATTTTTACTGTACAACCAAGCTCTCTATTCAATTTATTCGTTCATACTACACCTGATTAAAATGAATCAGGTGTAAATAATGTTAATGTTAATAAAACTTAACTTGTATGTATGTTAACAAATCTTGCAAGTTTAATTTGACCCACCTCGCAGTATCTGATTGACCTGAAATTTTGCGTGCTGGTCCAGAACCGATGACAATGCATGTTAATCATAAACGTGATCTGATGCTGCTGCCAGGATAGCCTACGTACGCGAGATCACCTCAGCGGTAATAGCAGGGACACGAAATTTTGTATACGCATTCGTTTATGATAGACAAGTTGTAGGCCCACCATGAAATAGATGCCACATCCAGGGTTGGCTTCAATAAAAAAATATATTTCTAGAAAAAAATTTAATCAAGCTTTTACCTTTAAATACCTACTTCCCGACTCAAAAAAAGAAGACAGTTTAAAAGCTTTAATTCAACTTGACTTGTATGTATGTTAAAAAATTTTACATGTTCAATTTGACCCACTTCCCGGTATCCGATTGACCTGAAATTTTGCATGCTGGTCCAGAACCGATGATAATGCATGTTAATCATAAACGTAACCTGATGCTGCTAACCTGATGCTGCTGCCAGCATCGGCTCCGTAAAAGAGATCGCCTCAGCGGTAAATAACAGGGATACGAAATTTTGTATACGCATTCGTTTATGATAGTCAGCTGGTAGGCCCACCATAAAATAGATGCCACATCCAGGGTTGGCTTCAATGAAAAAATATATTTCAAAAAAAAATTAATCATGCTTTCACTTTCAAATACCTACTTCCCGACTCTAAAAGACAATAAATGGTGTAGTTGCACTGTAAAAAAATATTAGACTGTTCTAAATTAATTGAGACTCGGCTATATAATAATGACGCCATCAATGAAATGAATAGACTAAGAAATATAACAAGCTAATTCTTCTATAAGGTATGCCGGAGGAATAGGTACCTACCTACTTCTGTAGAATATAGTTTATCCTAATAATAGTTATCCCCGTTTTATAGATGGACTTTCGTATTGAATTATACTGAAAATAAATAAGTTATCCTAATTTCAATTTAACTTTTTCCTTCATAGATTTAAAATTTTTTAAGATCTTTCAAGACAATGTCATACGAGTATTCTTGAAATTTCATGCCAAAACTCCATTAGATGAATAATTAATTCTGGCAAAACATGAAGATTCTGAATAAACAGTTACTTCTGAGAAAAAGGGTAATTTTTAAATTTGTTGATTATTGATATTTTTTGAAAACACGTTCAATGATGGTGAGTAACTAATTGTACTTTATTAAATATTACCTTATTATATTTATATTATTGAATATTATGTACTTCATTGAATTAAGTAAAGTTACCAAACATATTCTAAAATAACTATAATGGTGAAATGATATCCCACTGACAGTAAATTTTAGGTTTGAATATTTAAAAATTTCATCGAGTTTCATTTTGAGTATTTATTTGGTCCTTGAGGTTTATTATTTTAATTTACCATAGAAATAAAACGATATTTTTTTTGATCAGCTAAAGAAAAATTGTACAACAGTATTTTCGAAAGCATTAATGTGAAAAATTACGGTGTAGCAAATTATGTTACAGAAAAATAATTATAAAAAATAATAATAAAATAAATACATATTAAAGGTTCATATAAAAAGGTTCATAACCTGTTCTGCCAAAATGCTAAAAATAGAAAGATACGGGAGGTAAATTTGGATACAACAATTTTAAATTACGGTCCTGTCCTTACTTCTTTTGTAAATTAATTGGATTTCTTCAAAATATAATTCAGGCAACCCAATAAATTCGACAGGTAGCTACCCTTACACAATGAAAATTCGTACTTTTTCGTTTTGTAATAGTTTGTATTGCCGTATTCCTTCTTTCAAGGTTTATTTCTCCATAATCAATTATAATTCTTAATATTTTTATAATAATCAATCCTGGAAGTAACGAAAATATCAGTTTTTGGTCAAAATTCGATTGTCGTATAATTTCAAATAGCATCTCAATTCATTTACCATCTTAAACGCGTAGGCTTTGCTTGGTTTCTATGCCCGAAAAATTAATGTGTTGTTGATATCTGTTGAGAACTATCAGACGCTTATGAACATATCAAAGATGTATTCAAATAATGAAAGGACTGATATGCTATTTAGTAATGCAAAATCAAATAGAAATTCTCTTTTGGCAAGGAATTAGTATGTTGAGCTAAAGCCGAATCGTCGTATTCCGAACTTCCCAACTTCCAAATGTTTAGACAGTTTGAAAAAAATTTGAGGGACTATGCAGCATTTGACAGAAAGAAAACAAGAAAATGTGTGGTTAATAGAAATATGAGGAATCAAATAAATGTTATGGGTCAGCAAATATGACCACATAAAATTTACACAGTAAAAACGTCTTTTTTTATTTAGGATTGGCCAATTACAAATAGTATGCTAATCAAGATTGTTTTTTACTAGAAATAGCCCACGAAATGGCAATTTCATTAAAATCCACCAGAAATATTTTCAAAAAGTACAAATATAAATGCTACAGGATACGCAAAGTTCATCACCTCAATGAAGGGGATTACGGAAGAGAGTGCGATTTGCGAAGCGGTTAAAACATAGATATAGGAATACTGGAAATATTTCTAAAAAATGCAGTAATAATAAGGGAACATTCAGATGTAATAAATGGATTGGAAACAATGGACCAATTAACTGGCCAGCTCGATCTCCAGATATCACTCCTTTGAATTTTTTTTGTCTGGGAATACATAAAGAATAAAGTTCTTTCAACACCAGATACAGATATCGACCATCTCAAACAAAAATAATAGATGCATTTATTAATTAGTATTACCAATCATGCTAGAAAATTGCCACAGAAATTGTCTGGACTGACAATTTATGTGCATTCAACAAAGAGTTCGTCAATTTTGCTTTGATTTTCTGTATTGTTTTCATTTTTCCTAAAAGTTCATGATAAAATAAATTGTTTTTCTGTTTGATTGTTGTTACTGATGTTGGTGGTTATTTCAAATGAAACGCAATAAAAATAGTAAATTTGATACACCCTTGGATTCTGAATTTATGGCTTTATCAATATCTGTAATAAAAAAAGACAGGTCCGTATTAAAAAAAAGTTCATGGTGGCCATGTTGACACAAAACGTTTTATCGAATATTTAATATAACATCGTCATAGTACACTTCGAATACAATAACATTTTCTTTTTCCATTTTTTTGACATATTCCGAAATAACAATTTCATTCGAAAAAAAGTAAACCGAATTTTTTGTTTTCTCCGTATAACGCGAGAAGGGCAAGCTACTCCGTAAATTTTCTTCGACCATTGTATTGTTCTCGATGACAGTAACTTTTTTTCCCATTTAATCGTCTTCGTATCTGTTACGGATTAGAATATAGCAATGTTACCACATGATAAACGAAACTGCCTCTATATAATTTTATGATTGGTCAATGTATCAAAACCGATTGTGTACTGTATGATTCTACTAAAAAATTGGAAGGAATATCATTACATATTATAAAACCAAATCGCCTCGCCGTGTCTGTCTGTCTGAAAGCGATAAACCCAAAAACTACCGTATGGATTTTCACACTGTTTTCAAAAGGAAGGTGTGTTTGTATAATTCATATTAATGTTAATAAGACAATGTTGTGCTACCTGTGAAAAGAAGGTGAGCTTCAGTTGAAAACACTGCAATATAATAGTTCTTCAGAAAAGGCTACCGTCCAATGATGATTGACTTATTGTACCCATTTTTATGTTTAAAAAATGGTCTCATACAACGTAGTAATTGAAAATCTATTTAGACGATATTAATCCTTATCAAATTAAATACGTTAGTTTAATACCAATAATTTCAATCAAATCAATTCTGTAAAAAATTAATTCCAGTGACCTCACAAACATATGCGACACGCGTGATGAAGAAAGGTTGCAATTTTGTTGGTTTTATTTCACGTACGTTCCTAATTTGAAATTGAAGTTTATCAAATGTTATTATTATTATTAGTTACAAGTTGTTGAGAAAAAAGTAACTGTTGTAGCTTTTCAGAAGCCTCGAACTTCGAAATATTGATATAAAGTTTTTAATCAAACAAATTATAATTTTGAAGATCTTCCCTGTTGAAAACGCGCGTTCATATGTCGGGTCCGTTATGTTGAAACTATCGAATATTACGTATTCATTCACATATTCGAAGACTAGATCAAGACTGTACCACCTGTGCCGGTTGCAATTTTTTATTTCACTTGTTCAGTAATCACACTGCTTTTATGCAATGCGGGTTTTACGCGCTATACAAAATTGAATGAAATCGCTTTACTTTAATTACAGTAAATAAATGTCTTTTAATTCCTACCAAATTTAGTATCTTCATTGAGTTTTTCTCTCCGTGAATGAGAATAATTGTTCTCTGTGGTGTAACTTCAATGTCGATTGTTGACTTTTTGAACAGGGTCAATTCCTGCCAAGAGTGATCCTTTTTAGTTGTAAACTCATATTGAATCTCGCTTTTTCCATTGATGGATAACGTAAGTCCTCCATTTCACTGCCATATTTATTGGCTAGTTGGCTATTTTCCGACTATGTTATAGGCAAAATTGCAGTTTGATTCAAGTTGAACAGAGACTTGTTTTTGAAAAAATTGAATTTGAATCACCAAACTAAAAAAATACGATATGTAGCGAATATATTGTTTGAGTGAAACCAGTATAGCTATTTTAGAAATGATAGGTCCTATATAAGGTACAAATTTGGGGGGAAATTAATAATATGTATATCTTATTTATATTTATATTTAATCTTCCAAAAAAAATTTTTTGTGGCGGTGCTGTTTTTTGGGTGTTGAACTTCCAGAATCTGACAAATAAACAAAGTTAAATCAATTAGTTGATGTGAATTGCAATAAAGGAATTCACCCAGAAAAGCGTTATATAAATAACTGAATAATTCAATTAGTCAGTAACATAATTTTGTCTACAAATTGATTATCTAATGAAAAATAAATGTTTCTACTTAGCGTTCTCTAGATAGTTGACGTTTCGAAAAATTATCCTCGTCCGTTTTGAAAACCAAAAAATATCACTTCGGACAACACCTCAATTACAGCAATATGTATTACCTTGGACACACATGTTAGACTCCATTAGATTGTCTATTGATGAACCATTGTTCTCATATTGTGGAAGGTTGTACACCTAAAAGGCAGTAACTATAATTTTTCAAATATTTATAAAAAACATTTTTTGTCGCCATCGTCTCACTTGAAATATTATGGTGACTGGTATTTCATGCAGTGGTTGTTTTGGTTTATAAAACATAGTAAACTATAGGATGTTTTACTCTAACAAAATGAAAAGAAAATTAATGTATACAGGGTGTTTCAAATTTGATCGTCACCATTGGGATCTCGAAAACTATGAGATGGTTAAATTGGGGTAAAGTTGCGCATTTACCTGGCTAACAATATGCCGCTGAGAAAGTTTTGAAATTCCGAGTATATCCGGAGATATCCGGAAAAAACAAATTTCGAAAAATGGTTTTTTTGTTCTTACTTCAATTTTCGACGGATTCGAAAATGAATTGCACTTCCACATTGCCACTTTTTCCCTGCTGCATAATGGTGTTTTCAGATTTGCTACCCGACATTTCATCTTCCGCCCACCATCATCAACTTTATTTTTTCTTATGGGCCCTACATTGGAATCTTTCTGTTTTGAATAGAACCAGATTTTACCTTTTCAATGTTGTATCATATGTTATCATTCTTTTTCGAAAAATTGGAGATATTGAAAAATATCAATTCTTATTAGGCTTTGACTTTTATGTTTCTTAATTTGACTTTCAATGTGTTACACTCAATATAACAAATCAAAAGACAAATTTAGAAACATCAAAGTCAAAGCCTATTATGACATGATTAATTTTTTTTCAGTATCTCTGAAACAATATCTGAAAACACCATTATGTAAGCAGGGAAAAGGTGACAATGTGGAAGTACCAGAAAAAAATGAAAACCATTTTTTTAAATATCTGTTGTGTTTTCCAGATATCTCCGGAAATACTCGGAATTTCATAACTTTCTCAACGGCATATTGTTAGTCGCAACTTTGCCCCAATTTAACCATCTTTGTGTCTCTCATAGTTTCCGAGATCCCACAAGTGAGGATCGAATTTGAAACACCCTGTATATTAGCGGAACAGCAAGTTAAATAAACCTGTCAACTATTCAATTTTGAGATAGGATAATTGTTTGTACGCTATCTGAATTAGTTTCAAATTGGAAAAGCGTGCATTGACTTCCTTTTCAGTTATGAATCATTTATCGTTTGGAAGTATGTTTTACTCAAAAATAAAAAGAGATTGTAATATTTTTTGTTAAGTATTTTTCCTCAAGTTGAAATAATGACCTATTCCATTTATTCTGCACTTCTTAGTTTCCAATTTCATCCGGATGGCAAAAGCAAAAATAATATTTTTGGGGAAGAAAGTTTATGGCTTTATACTACTCCATCTTGATACAAAAAAAAAGGATGAGGGAATCTTTCAAAGAAAGGAAGGAAGTAATTCTTTGGAAGATTCCCTCGCCCCCTTTTTTTATATCAAGATGGAGTAGTAGAAAACCAAAAAAACTTTCTTTCCCAAAAATTAATCCTCTAAAAATATAACCCCTTCAATTAAAAAATAGTATCTTGATGATAATTGTAGGACTGTAACAGATTCAAATATAATTTTAATAAGATGTTAACCAATAGATTTATAGTGTATGAAACATTGAGGTTATGGATAGAAATTATCAGAAATGTTTTACATTCTGCCCAAATGCGTCGGGCGTTTCAAAGTATATCAAAGTCATTTTTCATTCGAATTGAGTATCGCATATTGGTTTCCACATATAGATCCCGTCAAATCCTACGTTTTATCTCATAATTTGATTTTATCTTGAAGCTCTTTTTGAAATGATTAGGTTATATGATGAATATTTAGCGATATCTTAGTTATACAGTGATAACACACAAAAACACACTCTTGATTTTTTTCAAAGAAAACTTGTGTTATTTGATGAAATTCAAGTTGTAAGTACATACAAATTTAGCTAACCTGTCCCCGAAATGATGTATATATTTTCTCAAGATCAATTTCTATAATGTGTGTTCAATAAACGTTTTTAAGAGTATTGACTAAATAGTTTTAGACTGAGCAGATTATTTAGGTGGCGTCTCCTGAACAAACTATTCAGGTATTTGTTGAAGACTGTTGAAAATAATATATTTACTTGTACAATTTTTGACAGTGCTGAATATACTGTTGTTCATATATACAAATATAGACTATTGTATAAAAATATATTTTGTTTCGTGTCAGAGATATTTTCCAGGTTTTTTGCCCGTAGTCTGCAGGTTTTATGCGTGACGTTTCGTCTACGACTGCGGTAAGTATTATCAAAGGAGTTTGTCTTCAATTTTATATTTTCATAGGTAGGCGTGGCTTTGTTACTCTCAATTCTAATGAATGACCTTGTTTGTGTACAATTAAGGAAGTGTTACCAGATTTTATAAATGTTCATTGCCTATTCATTTCTATTGAAATTATTTCCGTGTTTCAAAATTTCTGTTGTCTCTCCATATATTCTTATATAGTCTACCTGAGGTAGAGAGCAAATAGTTGTTGGTTCGGAGATGGATCAAAAACACCTTCCAGTTCTGTTGCAGGTGTTTTCGGTCGATATATCAACCTGCCTAGGAACCTATACGACTGTATTTCAAAAACGACTCTCATCGATAAAAAGACTCAACATATTGTCTCTAGTCTGGATTCCTAGCCATACTGGCCAGGCTGGAAGGCAATGAGGTTGCTGACGCACTTGCAAAGGAGGGTGCTGCAAGCAGCTCCATCGGACCAGAACCTGTCATTAGCATCGCATTAAGCTTTACCAAACAAATATTGAACACCTAGATGGCAAGATGATTTATGGACTTCTGGCAGAATCTTCCAGGATTGACTCACTCCAAGGCGTTTTTTCACCCTTCGAAGCTTGATACCAAACAGTTGTTGGACTACAGTAGGGATGAACTACAATGTCTAACAGACCTTCTTACAGGTCACTACCATCTGAATCATCATATGCAGAGAATCGGACTGTCGGAAGACAGTGTGAGTCGCTTCTGTTTGGAAAATGTTGAAACAGCAGAGCACATACTTTGTGCCTGCCCCGCTGGGGACCGAATGAGGTTTCTAGAGCTTGGCAGAGCCGGTCTCTCACCATCTGACCTGAAGGACCTGTCACCATACAAACTAATTGGCTTCGTTAAGAAGCTGAGTTTATTTGATCGAGTGTGATTAGGTGTGAGCCACAATAAACCCTTGCGGGTTGCGTTTGAGGGTCGAATAGACCCACTCACTTTGGACCTAACCTAACCTACCTGTGAAAGTCAATCACTAAAAAAATTCTTCAAAAGAAATGGGAATAGCGAAGTAATCCAAGCTAGGCTCGTAAAGGAAAAAAAAATTCCTATCTTTAAAATGTTTCTCGTCGGATTGGTAGAAATTCAGAGAAACGCGACGTAAAACCAACACCCGGTGTATACCGGATTCTTTGTAGCTGCGGGTTGGTCTACATTAGAGCCACGAAAAGACACAATTAACAGTAATAAAATCTTACTACCTGCCCTTAATTGTACATAAATAAGGTCATGCAGTCCAATTAAGCCACGCCCGCCTATGATGATATAAAATGAAAGACAAATTCCAACATCGTAGTTGAGAACAACTCGAGCTCTTCGCCGTTACGTCATCGCCTTCGAAATGTTTACCGCAGTAGTAGACGAAACATTAAGCATAACACCCTCCATACCACCGCCAGAAAACCGGGAAAATCGCTTCAACACAGTTATCTCCGGCTGTGAAACACAATTTGATATCCTGATTTATTGAACATCAGGTAAAACTTTGAAGAACCTTGTTCGGCATGGAACAGCCAAATGAAAATATTTTTTCATTCAAATTATATATTCACAACTGCACTACATGTGTATTTTCCTACAGTAGTTAGTTTTCAAATGGTTCAAAACCAATTTCTCTAGATTTCTGAACAGAAATAATAATATCCAAAATATTACCCACACCAGTATTCCTTCTTTCACACTTGTGAATTTTATCAGGAAAAGTATCTTGAGTTAGGTTTATCACGTTCAGTTGTTCCTACTCTTATACTATTTTGAATAATATCAATTTTGAAACATTGTTATTCAATTTAACTGCGAATTTGTGCTCAAACTGTATGATTTCAGTATATCTATATTATATGTAATGCCACTTCTGACTAACTATTAATATATAACTATAACATTAAGCTCGCACGTAAAATGGTAGTGGACCAAGATACCGCACAGATTTGTGTCCTTTTTACTGAAATACCTCTTTTTCTACTTGGTCTGATGCTTGTACGAAATCTATATTTTTCTCCTGTGCATTTTGATATAGCATTTAGGTTTGCTGAATGTTGCATTTCTGCATGACGGTGTTGTTTGCATTTTTAGGATGCGGTAAGTGCTAGCTCTCTCTATCTATCTTCAAAAGCAAATAACTGTAAGTAGTCAAGACTTTTAACCTGTGGTAAGTGTTAGACTTACTGTCCACGATTGAATATACAACGCTTCAATGTTTCCGTTGGAAAAGTGACATTTGATTGAGATTTTTCATAGAAGCATTGAAACTGTTGAACTACAAATTGTACTATTTCAACTTTGGAATTGCAAAGAAATGAGAATTATACGTCATAATTTGAATTTTTTCTATAATTTTTTTATATTCGAAGATTTATATCAGTAATTGCGTGTTGCAAGTCAGAGAGATAATAAGATTGTATCAATTGAAAGTAATTATACAGGAATATTCAAATTCGTTTCTGTACATGGGGATCTCATAAACGAAAAGATATAGACTATCGTTTGAATTCTGACAAAGTTGTGTATTTTAGAGACCTATTCAATGATGTAAAGAAATCGAATATAGCTCTTTTGGTTCTGAAAATATACGAAAAAATCAAAAAATCCCAAATTATTTTTTTGCCTATATCTTCTTTATTCGCAGGCATATTGAAAATCTGTCCACATTTTGCTAGCAGCACTTGATGTGGGCTCTCAGAATATATCCATGAATCTTTTATACAGGGTGTCATCTGAGTTGGGCCACCCCATCTGTATTTTTGTTGTAGTTTTTAGATCGCAGACGTTCACTGCATACTGAGAAGTTAAATTCAATTTTATATTTCAGGATGTTTCGGTAATATTCGATTATAATTACGTGAATTATTCCCTTTTAAATTACGGTCCTGAAAATTGGTTGACTGAGTTGAATAAAAACATAATAGTAACTTTCACGTCTTCTTTTGCATCGCGGAATTTTTCGAGATTTTTTTTTTTAGGTACCTATTCATATTTTTTCCATTGCTCTGAGCGTTTTCTAC
>WOGP01006018.1:0-12689 GCA_015342065.1 Leptinotarsa undecemlineata | reverse complement strand
GTTTTCAAGCGGAAATTTACGCTATCTAATTGTGTGCAGAGAGATTGGATAAATCCAACCTCACTCATAAGTAAATAAAAATTATATCGGACAGGCAAGCGGCGTTGGCAGCTTTTGGCTCCTACCGAGTAACATCTAAATTGGTAGCAAACTGCCAAAAAAAACTCTCCTCGATAGGAAGACTAAAGTCTCTGGCCATACTGGCCTGGAAGGCAATGAAGGTGCTGACTTTGTGCCTGCCCCGATGGGGACCGAATCAGCCTCTTTGAATAGGTGTGAGCCACAATAAACCCATATGGGTTGCGGTGGAGGGTTGAATAGACCCACCCACTTCAGATCTACCTACCTACTGCGCCATCTACCCGCGAATAGTTCAAGCAATAATGTCGATAATTTTGTCAAATATAAATCCCGAGATTGAGAGTTACAAACAAACTAACAAACATACATACATACATACAGGTGAAGCTAATAAAAACCTGTTAGTAATAATAAAACTGAACGGATTAGAATGAAATACATTGGTTATCCTACTCCTACTAATATTATAAATGCGTAAAGTTTGTGAGGATGGATGAATACAATGTATGTAGTTACGTTTTTTACTTTTTCACGCCTACACAGCTCAACTAATTCAAATATAAGTTGGTATATAGATATATCATGACCTGGAATAACACATAGGGTAGGTTCCTACGGTTACGAGGGTAAAGCAGCGGGAACAGGTTGAAGATGGAGTTTAATCTTCCTCTTGAAGATGATCACTTGCTGATTGAAACACGTGTCGAGGTGTGGAAAATAACGAATTGATGAATTTGAATAATTATTCTATATTATTCAAATGAAGTTCCCAAGACAATCAGTTTTCAATACAATGAATTTCATCTAAGGAATATCCACCTCAGCTGTTCATTAACTGGATATACTGAATAGTACGTCAGGTCTAGCCGGAGCATAGGAAGGGTCATGCTATCCCTGACGTGATGTATGATGTATACATTAATACTATTGTTATTAGATCCATTTTACAAATATATTAAAATATTAAAGCTGCATGTCCTGTTCTGTTTTATAATACTAAATATTCCACTTTTAAGATCTTCCACTGTTGGAGAGCTATTTATTCATAATATCACCTTCATAGCTTCAGTTCTAATGAACACTAAAGCGATTTGTGAGAAGTTTACGAAGTCTTTACCCAATTCATAACTTGCGTTAACAGTTTTCTCTTGTAGACGGGAATGAAGACATTATATTTTAAGCAATATTTCCGAATTTCTGGGCTCGAAATCATATCAGTCAAACGACAAGAATGTACGGACGTTCATAAGCAACCACTCTGTTTTGACAGGAACATTAAATCTTTCTGACGAGTGCTGCACTCAAAAATTTCTTTTGAATGTATGAATAATCACTTAGAAAGGACCTATCTTAATCTTTGGATTACATGCCATTAACAATGCTCGGGTTGTACTTCTCTCTTCGGCATTCTGAAGATGACACCAGGAATGTTGAAAAGAGGACAACTACATTAAGTTGTATTGATATATATATATTTATGATATTATCTCCAAATTCAATTAAAAACACGTATCAAGCTATAGTAATGAGTGAATTCAACTATTCATTGGCTAATATTAGATTTAATGCAGATGAAAAGCTTTCCAGCCTTACAAAACACAATTTTCATCGATATGCGTTTTTTTCTAGGCTTCACGCGATAACTGTTTTGCAAATCATTCACTAATATGAATGATATTCAATAATATAAATATTTTGTTGATGACTTTCAGTAGCTTTTTCATTGAATATCAGTCTTTTATATATATTTATAATTCAAATGATTTCTATAAAAAGTATTGGACTTCGTTTAATATTTTCTATTTTTCTGATAAAATACAAAATGTAATATATAAAGTTCTTTTATTTCACAAATTATATCGAGTTTGATGGAAGGTTCATTTGAAAATAACAAACCTATACCTGTTTTTCAGTACTATCCAAGTTGAAAGAAGAACAGTTTATATATAACCGTTGATATATAAAAAAATAGTGGTGACACGTAAAATAAATAATATTGTTCTCGTAAATGTAAAAGGAAAAATTGAAAGATGTGAACTATACAGTATAATTCATTTTATGATAGCGCCAACTTGGTTGGTGAGGAAATGTTTTCATTGGAACATGAAATAGGTGAAACATATATACAAATGTCTGTCAAAGAGTCAACATTGAATTTATTTTTTCTAGTTTCAAATAACAGTTTTAAACGGAAATCATTACATTTTTCACATTACAACAAAATGAAGGAATAAAAATTCATCAAAACCAACAAAAAAACAAATTAGTTAAAAACTCAAAAGAGAAATTTAGTAGATTCTAGACGTTGAACTACACGAAAAAGCAGCAACTTCATCCCCCTAGAGGGGAGTTATTTAGATCGAATTATATCGCTTTTCCTATAGAAAAGCAAATGAGGAACTCGCGTTCCCTGGGGTTTCAGTACATATTCTTCCTGGACGGTCTCGACCGAAGAATCGTCGTACCCTATCCAGTAGTTGTAGCCGACGTGGAAGGTATCGGTCACATAGTGTCTATTGGCGTCTAATAGTGTCTATGGAGAATAGCTTGAATTGCTTCTCTGTTGGAGACCAATGTCGAATCAATCTTCAAGCAGAATCAACGAGAGGTTTTACATCTTCAATATAATATTTAATAAGGAGTTCCATTATATTTTATTTAAATATTAGGTTGTTTCAAAAAAATTCGACCGTTTTTTATAAGTCTGCTTCAAACTATAATATCTCAGTAAAATGTATTCAATTCAATCGAAATAAGTACCATTCGAATCAGTGAACTAATCTAACACAAGTTAATTCATTTCGTCAACATGAAAATCGTGTGCTCGGGATTCGATGAAGTCAATAAAGGCCGTTTTTGCCTGGTCCTGACTGATGAAAATTCAACCGTTGAGAAAGTTATCGAAGTTCTTGAAAAAATTGTACTTGGTTAACGGGAGATCTAGGTAGTAAGGTGGGTGAGGCTGAATTTCAACGCTCAATTCGTACGAATTGTCGTGAAGTAGGATCGGATCGCTTTTATTGAACCGTGTCGGCTGCTGCTGACGCAATTTTTTGTACTGTGTGGTACTGTACGGTGATTGTTTGGCCCGGTTGCAGAGAGTTATATTGAATCACACCAACCGCTGACCACCATACAGTGATCATGATCTTTTTTGATGGGTTTTCGCCTTTGTGTAGGGCCTGGATGACTGATCGTTGTCCAGCCACTATCCTGAACGTCTCCTGTTGACGTAGCGGATCCACTTTTCATCACACGTGACGATCTGATCCAAAAGAAGGCTGTTTGGTTGCGCAACAGACCTCGAAACGTGACAATTACTGTCGCTTGTTGTTCAAATCATGTGGGGCACCCATTTTTTGAGCTTTCTGACCTTTCCAAAATGTTTCAAACCATCAAAAATCATATGGGAGCTGGCGCCCAGTTGTTCCGCATGGCACGTACCGTTTGTAATGGGTCAGTCTGCACTAGGGTCCCCAATTTCTCGTCCTTGATTACTGTAGTTTGACCACTTTGGGGCTCATATTCGAGGCTGAAATATACGGAACAAAATTTCACAAACCAACATGAGAACCACAAAAACATATTAGATTAAAACGGACCACAAAACTTCTGAAAGAACCTAATACTTGTGAAATTCCATGAAAGATATTAGTATATCTGCTTTGAAACTCTATAGTACTTTTAATATAATAATTTTAATATCTACCCAGACTTCACAGTTCTCTTCATTTAAAGAATGTATGCGTTTTTTTAAGGACAAAACACAAGCACTACAGGAAAATCTTTAAGGCGTTCTTAGAGCGGTGTCTATGCGAAAGTAGTGATTCATATTGGATTTGAATCGCTGGAGACTAAATCCTTTTGGAAAAACATTCACAGGAAGTTTATTCCACATAAACGCCGTTCTTCACATGGATTAGTTCTTAAACAATGAAGTTCGAGGTGTACTGTACGAAGTGAACCTCAAAACGATAAGCAGCCACAGTCCGTCGCTTATTTCTGATGTGTACCGCTCTAGGTGGAATCAAATGTGTCAAGTATTTTGAACACTTCCCGTGAAAGTATCTATAGAAGAGGGACAAATCTCCAACCTTTCTTTCGATGTTTCAGACTATCACGGTTTCAAGTGACGTTTGCGTCTCCAATCAGGCGGATGGCTCTTTTCTGGGTGGAATCCAGTAGCAAGGTAGGTTTGGATTGGAGACGGAGCTCCATACATGCGAACAATACTCCAAAGAAGGTCTGATCGGAGCTTTATAAAGCATCAGAAGTTGCTGAGGTGAGTACAGTTTTCTGGTTCGAAACAGTGTTCCAAGCTTTTGAGAAGCGGCTTTCGCAATACCAACGACATGATTGTGCCAAGACATATTGGTGTCCATTTTAATCCCCAACAAAGTTATCGAAGCAGAGAGCGGAATTGTCTGACTGATATTATTATATTCAGTTCGGAAACATTTATCTATTTGGAAAAAACCGATGTCAGGGTTTTTGTGGCAAATGTTTAGCGAATTATCATCTGTGTTAACGCGTTAGGAATCACACGTTAAAAGGTAAGACCACGTTTATCCTTAGCTAGCGCAAGTTAAGACTTCTGAGGCTTGTCGTTCGTAGGGGTGCTGATTAACGGAAAAACAAATTTTAAACAAAATAGTTTCTGTAGTTAAAGTAATAAAGTCACATAATATAAAAAAAAATTTTCGTGACCTTTGAATTTCAAGACAAACTTTTTCTAAAAATCTATATTTTTTGGCAGGATTGGGAATTATATCCTCCGCAACAATTAAAATATATTGAAAGAAAATGAAAAATCTATGTAGGAGAGACCTGGATCATATTTTATGCATTGAACAATAAATGCAGTTACTTTACCTCAATTGTCTCATGTATAAGCTTACTCATTTGAGTTAAGTAAATGAATGACTTGACATATATTTACATTTCTTTTCATTTATCATCAGCCATTCTTAAAACCTTAGTCAAAATCAACTTATTCTGATACAATAATTTCAATTACATTTGTGCTACTAAGCACTCTGAAGTTACATTTTAAAAAAAAGGTTACTGAATGTATCGACCTTATTTGGGTATTTTAACCTTGACCAATCTGAAAAATATGAAAATGTCAAGAAAGTCAAATACAAGTCAAGAAAGGGCAAACTGTAAGCTTACCCCAATAAATCACTGTCGTATCCAATAATTTCACCTAAAAAATAGCTATCAAATTATGAAATACTTATTTCAACGTTTCGGATGCCAAAATCTGCCTCAGTTTTCAGAAATGGATAAAATCAAAGTAAATATGCAACTCTTTCTTCTTCGACAGATGTAGAAAGAGTTTTTTTTTTATTTTGACGCACCCAGTTCACAAAGCACTATCCGTCCATAGTCATCCATGGGCATACAACAAATAGTCCATAGGCATATAAATGTATCTGTGCGGGATATCTGTGTTTTCAATATTTTTCTTGCTGACTCGTGACTTATCTGCAGTTTTTGACAAATTTTTTAAAAAAACCGGTTCAACCTCAACCTCAACCAAGAAGGATCGTTAATCTCATTCTCTTTGAAATCTGTCGAAGAAGTTGAGAAATGAAAATAATTAGAAAAGGAAGAGTTACGCAGAGACTTAAATTTTGTTCATTCCTGAAGACGGAGACAAATTTTGGCCTCCGAAACATAAAGATAAGTATAGTATAATTTCTTACCTCTCTTTGAATTATTGAATATAAGTTACTGACAACTAGAACATTTTTCTTTGTGACAAATACTTTCAATTTACGCAGTAACTTATCGGAGTAAACTGATAAGTTTGCCCCTTCTACACTTGAATAAAGGTTTCCATTATAATTTTCATATTTATCAGATTGTGAAAGGTGAAAACACATAAAAAGGTCGATAGTTACGGTACTTCCATAAACGTTCATTTTGGAGTCTATAGAGCAAGCAGTTCAGATTCAAAATTCAATATCAAGAAATAATAAAATTAAACAAAATCACAGGATTTTGAACCAACCACTGTTCATTGTATGCAAAAAAACTACCACCAAATCGGAATAATTTATTCGTAACAAAAAAACTAAATTATTCCCCTAGCAAAACCCCAAAAACCAAATTCCGAAAGGCGCCCATCAATCTCGAAACTTATTCGACTGTCTCATCAAACGTGATAGATCGCGCAAACAAAACATCGGCGGAAAAAACGTGTTTCATTTAACACACACTCACCCTCATAATTACAAACAAGCGTCGGAGGGGATGCAGAACGTCGGTCGGTGGGTGGTACGCCACCCCTTGTATTAGTGGCGACAGTGATATATGTCGCCAATATTAACTGAGATGACATTCTCAATCGATAGATCGCTCCCTCGGCGTCCCTGCAACGTTCGATAGTCCTCCAGATGCATATTAGATCGAGGTCGCTGTTTGTCGAACAAATATTTATTAAAGACGTAATTAGAAGTGCGCTTATCGGAGAAGAGCAGCATGAGGCGACAACACTAACGATCTTTAGCGAAAATCATTTTTCTAAGCATCTGACTCAAATGTAATAATGTAACTAAAGAGTGTACAGATGTTTCGTATACAACCGTGGTATAACCGATTTAATGCAGTTCATCAGTCTAGCGTATACATTGGCCAGAGAAAAACCAGAACATTTTGTATTAGTTTTGGCCACTTGGTTTTTGCCGGGACTGGTTATAGGTGAATTATTATTTAGATGAGCACAGTGTTCATCAACAATAAAATTCATTAGTAAGAAAACACAAACACAAACAGGGTAGCCTCGAAGAACTAACGCTAAGTTTTTTCTCGATCAGTGAGGAGGCTCTAGATCGGGTTTAGTTCTCGGCGGAAACTCCAGAATAAGAAATAGTTCTTGGCCGAAAAACCCAGAACAGAATGAAAGCATCGGCTAAGAGATGTGTTCGAAGTAACTCTTGAAAAATTATCATAGACAAATGGTGGGGGTCTTAAATATAGTCAAAAAGGAGCAACAACTTGGCCCCGAATTCCTTATCTTAATCCATAAAAGTGTACCTACTCGAAACGTCCGAAGTGGTGTCGTGTTTAATATTCATCCGTTTTTCGGCAATAAACTTTCGTTTCCAGAGAAGAGAGTATTTCAATAATATGCCATGAGAAAATATGAAAATGATAAGTAGAAATTACAATAAAAAAATCAACATAAAGATCCAAGCAAATATATATTTTGGACATCTGCTCGATAGTGAAGTTATGAAAAGTTAATTTTGTAAGAAAAATTTATAATACAAAATAAAAATCACTAAAGAAATAAAATGTGCCTAAAGTTGTAGAAAAATACTACATAATTTCAGAAGTCATCATCGAAACTTATAAATTGAATATTTCTAAGGAAAATACTAGATGATAATATTGTGGCATGGATAGCTATGATGCAAAGCATTTTGCTGTCATTTTTATCACATCTTCTTTGGAAAACAAAACACTCACTCTGGTATAATGACAGTGAGAAGACAGTTGGTGTTTTTAATTTTTGTTTAATTTCTTCTCAATTTGTGAAAATAATGTATACTCATAATGAAAAAGTGAATATGTTATGGAACATCCATCCCATTAGTGTTTCTGTGTGCTGAAAATCATAACACGAAAGAAATCGAGAGGCGAAACAGAAGTCTATTATGAATAAAGAAACTGAGATTTACGTTACTTTCATGGTTGAGGTTGATGAAACAGTATTTTTTAGAGAAATTAGTCGAGAACTGCGGATAAATCAAGAGTCAGCAGGAAAAATATTGAAAAAACACGGATATCAAACACAGTTACATCAACATTCATATGCCGAAGATGACTATGGATGGTAATGTAGTGAACTGGCTTCTTCAAAATCATAGAGATGAACCCAATTTGATAACCTTATTCAATCTGCGAAATTTGGCACATTATTTATGAACAAAAGAAGCATATGTGGTCTCTATATTATTCCTGAACGCAATGTCAATGATTCATATAAGTGAATATTTTTTTCAAAAAACAAAGAATATACCAAGTTGTTCCAAATCAATACCAAAACTCTCTCACTGATATGGTGTGGAATTATCTAGTTGAAGGTTTATTTATTTTTTTGTCGTTTCAACCATTTTTAAGATTATATTACATTGAATGATATATCAAAATGATTCTGAACAAATATGAATTCTAATACTTGTGATGCACTGTTTGGAATCTTAGGTATGAAAAATACTGGAGTGTGAATATTACTGGAGTTTTATCCCAACACCAAACCGGTATTTCAACACCTCGACACGTGTTTAGATCACCAAGTGTTCATCTTCAGGAGAAAGATTAAACTGTTTAATTTCCTCTTCCTCTTGAAGATGATCACTTTGTAATCGAAAGACGTGTTGAGGTGTTGAAAAAATGGTTTGGTGTTGGTAATATTTAGGATTTCTAATAGAAAATAAGATATTTCACTATAATTTTTATAATACGGAACTAAAAAAGAACTAATTATACGTGAAAATATATCGAAGAAATTGTTATATACAGTGCATTTCAGTTGAAACGATCCAACCCGAATAAGTCACCACACATTCTTTGACTATACAAAATAAATCCCTTTTCAGTCACCCTTATTCCCCAACAACCCTCATTTCAAAAGTTTCAAATGAGAATAATAGTCGAACGACACCTTATTTGAAAGGTATCCCAAATAAAATGAACAGAATAAATGACAGACAAGTTTTGGTTTCAATATCTCACTGGAATATAATAATTATAATTAAAGTTTTATTTTGTTTCTATTGATAAACGACAATTGAATATTTTTTGAGATCTCTCCCATCATTTCTATATTCACTTAATATCAACAGATCACGCAATGTAGGGATTGACCAATGAAAAAAATTATAGTGATAAATTAAACCCGTGTCCAGCAATATCTCTTCCGGTAAGACTATGAGAAATGTTCACTTATACGAAAGTAAATAAGATGTCCTGAAGTGATTTATATAATCTCGACTTCATGAACCAGATATAAAGGTACGATAGTAATAGATAGTACCTGATAGATTATGAATAATTTATAATGTACAATATCAGTATCATAGAGATACGGTTCGTCTCACATATCTTACCTGGTATTATATGTGTGTTATTATTGAACGAAATATTCTAATTGGAGGTAGGAAATATTTACAGTCAGAACTACAATTCCATTACAAATAAAACTGAGTTTTTTTTTCAGCATTGAGGCTTTTGCTGTTGGATTATGTATTTTACGAATCATTCACTAACTTTAAATAACTGGCAGAAACAAAAAACGAGGCATAACTCATTTTTCATAAGTTGAAAGCCAATATTACGTGAGGATTTGGCTGAAGATGTTTGTTGAATCAAATAATAGGATAAACTCATAATTTATTATCTGCGAGGTATCCTCAATAAAAATTAGCAAGAAAATATAACTGTTTCTCTTACATCAGACTATACCTTGTGTGAATTTGAAATATTGAATCAGGTTCGAAACGATATTGATTTGAAATCCTTAATCTTGAATCTTTTTCTTGAAAATCAATAAATAAACAAATAACTTTGAAGTATTTGGTTTCACATTGAATTTCATCTACCTGATTCATGGTAAGGTACCTTTCTTTTTTATTTTTCCAAAAGTTGAGGAAGTAGCTCTACTGAAGAAAAAACATGGACTTTAGAAATTGATGAGGTCAATATGCGGTATTACTAAATCAATTATCCTTATGCAAATTTTAATTGAAGTACTGATAAAATATGATATATATGATAAAAATATGAATATGTGCTAATAATTTTTTTTCGAAATGGAAATCCCGCTATTTCTTTGATTTGTTGATATCGTTCTAGAATCAAACTTGGCCGCAAGTTTTCAAGTTGATATATAGTATGTATCCATCTAAAAAAAATCTAAAATCTATTTTTCCGTTAACCAGCTGTCGCATCCCTACGAACGACAACCCTCAGAAGTCGAATTTTATGCGAGCTGAGGACCAACGAGGTCTTAACTTTTAATGTGTGATTCTTAACACGGGTTGGACGATTGCAAGTGAAATCTAATGTTCAGCCTGAGGCTTCAACCAGTGACCAACACGGCGGTCGATTTGAGTGAGTGAACATAGCACCCACGTCGAACTGACCGGCTACCATCCGACCATATATTATATAAACAATATTTTCTTCAAACATTAAATCGCCTTTGTAAGAGCAGCTGTATAACATATTTTCAATCAATATGTTAGTAATAAGGTTTCAAGATTAGGTCATATAATACATATAACCTCCACCTACTACCACTATCCACACCCTTGGTAATTACAGAATTTCAACAGTAATATAGCAGATTAGGTAAACCGATAGAACACTTAACGAAATTGACTAGAAACAACCATGTTATTTTCTTGATTAACTTTTAACGTTGCTACTTGAGTATAATTGTGCCCAATATTTCATAGAACTAGTCGTCTAATCGCCTCTTCGCCATAAATTATATGCTTTCAGCAAGTAATAACGTCCATATATAAAATATTGATTCGATGATTTGAGGATATTAAGGAATTTACCACTCACATGTAATTATAAGGACCATTATCGATTGGCGATATGCTTAGATAATAATAAAACCTGTAATTACTTTGGAATTACATTTTGATGTTTATATAGTTTCATGAAATTTCATGAACATATCAACAATATATTGATAATAAACTATGAATATGCTTTTGGATGACATTTAAAGACGAAGCAATCATTTCATTCATAACACTACCACTGTGTGACTGTGTCACTGGAAAAAATTTTAGTCATATCATCATGAGAGTGTTTCCTATAAGTGAAATTTTGTAACACTTTTTCAACATCAGAACAAAATCACGTTCTCCCGACGCGCGTTTCGCTAATCAAGTTAGCGTCCTCAGGAGATGGTAGTAGCCTAACTACTACCCACAAAGTGATTATAGATATATGGAAAATATGAACCCAGGAAAGGTTGAAAGTCACAATTGTATCAGTAATTTCGAAAAAAAGTGTGAGTTTAATCACCAGACTGAGAAAAGTATAACAACATGTTTTTGTATTAACATATTTATATTGCGATTATTCAGTCAACAAAGTAGAACATTTATATAAAAGAATTTGATGTGAGCTGAGATCCAATTGAAGTAAAATAAAGTCAACCTCATAGCGAGTAAATGATAATTTTCTGAACACTAGGAAATGAAAAATTGAAGTCAATATGTAGTATTCGACTCATTAATATGAATAGTTGTTCAAAAATAAAATAAAAAAAAATGTTAAACGGTTTTATTAAAAAAAGATAATAATGATGTAGATTATGTACTAAAACTAAAAAATTTTTGGAAGGTCCTAGGTAGCAGTCTTCACACCACTCTGCGGTATTGATCAGATGAATAAATAATAAAATTGTTGGGCGTTGGGTAATCTGAGTGAATATGTAAACGATTTTTAAAATTATTCTATCTGATCAATACTGTAGATTGCTTAGGAGGGTGGTGTGATAGCTGCTACCTAGGACCTTTCGAATTATTTTCAAGTTTTCAGTACATCTGTTTTTTTTATAAAACCGTTCAACATGAATTTTTTTTCACTTATTTTACTTGCAAGTTTTTAGTTTCTAATTTTGTTACTCAATTCTTCTCATTCGGTTCAGTTCATTTAGTGCTTCAGTATTACCAGGTAATATGTAATCCACCATTTTGTAGCTGCGGTCATCTTGAATTTGCATCTTTTTCAAAGTTTTCTACTATTCCATAAGTCCTGTCTGTTATTTCATATCCATATTGAGGTAGTTGTGAAACAACATTTAATCCGCCATTTTGTAGCTACCGCCATTTTGGATTTACAATGATACTGAATTTCACTAGTTCGGACTTCCATTTTCAATCACATTCAAGCAAACGATACTGAATTTATTAAATTGTATTGTCATCAAAATTAAATGTATTTCAAATATCAGATCAATCTGTCAACAGGAAGGGCGTTAAACTTCAATCAATAAATTTGACCCAGAAAACAAACAATCAGGGCAAGCTAAATAAAACTGTTTAAAAAAAGTTCTGGTCTATTGTTGTCGAATAAATATATTTTTCAGGTATACTATGACATATTTTGGCGAATGCTTTGTAATGAACAATTGCCATTTTGGCGAAGGATTTATTGGAAAGAACTTTGCCAAAGATTTTAATTATCAGATAAAAATTTAAATTTTCACCTAAAAATGTTTGTTGGCTTATAGGCGAATTTGAAGTGCAATAAGTTAATTCTTTATTTCGACACAGTCTGAAACTATTGATCCAGTTTACAGTATAAATATGGTATAAGCTCATTGATTGAGTATT
Organism: Leptinotarsa undecemlineata; assembly: GCA_015342065.1. NCBI lineage: Eukaryota > Metazoa > Arthropoda > Insecta > Coleoptera > Chrysomelidae > Leptinotarsa > Leptinotarsa undecemlineata. The sequence goes on along the minus strand of WOGP01006018.1, from coordinate 237 downwards.
TTTTGAATTACGATTAGTTTGCAACCACACTTCCTAGATGAAAAAATAGCTTTGCACATTTTCCGACTATCATATGAAATTCTGTTACGACTTCAATACAAAAACCATTCCTAGTATAAAAAAAAGTCCATACGTGCAATGTAAAACGAATATCAGAGAGAATCATGCAAAACCTCTTAAAAAAAATTCAATATACTCCCACTTTTCTCCTTATATGGAAGTTTCCTGTTAAATATA